>JAQMYK010000039.1:27187953-27199700 GCA_030014345.1 Clarias buthupogon | reverse complement strand
TAGTTGGTGTGAGAGAAGAGGATGCAGAGGATAGGGTTAGATGGAGGCAGATGATTCGCTGTGGCGACCCCTGAAAGTGATTAGCTGAAAGTCAAAGAAGATGAACATTCCATAATATTAAATGTAATTATAAATGAATGAAAAGTGTACTGTAATAGACAACACTGGGGATTTGTTACCGTATTAGAGGAATACACAATTCATGATGTGCTCTTGTAGAAAAATGATCAACAAACTGTAACATTCCTGAAACATTACGTACATTTAATCTGTTTCTATATATTTTAAATATTGCATCTTTCCTTTTATGTCACTTTTTTCTTTATGTCAGTTTTTTCTCTATAATTAATTCTTCCTCTGTATAATTATATTCTCCCCTTGTCTATTTTTTCTCCTTCGCCTGAACGTCTCGCACGGTGTTGCCTTGAGGATTCTCGGCCCGCGTTCGTTTAATCCATAGCCTGATGAGTTGAAATTCCTGTGTAACTGTTGTGCTGAGAAACTCTGAGTGCAGCCCGGAATGAACACACATCTGTAGAAGTGAACCAAGCAGAACGCTTTTAATAATACAACACACAGCACCGTAATGGCCTTATTAAAATGATGACCTTTCAGCAGGACATACTCTCAGCTGCTATGGAGATGGAAAACATTTTATTAAACTTCTTATCTGAGAGCCGGCTGAATGCTCTCAATGCAGTTTGTGTTATGAAGAATCTTTGTTTGATTTTAGAAATGGGTTTGATGCAGTACCTCACATCACACTTAATGTTAGTGCTAGGCTAAGTGATATCACAATGAATATAAAATGCAAAATAATCGCCGTGGTCTCAGGCGGGGAGGGAGGAAGGGAAGGACAGTCCACCATCTCTTCCCTCAGTAACACTTAAAGTGACACTGGCCGATATCAGGGGTCTTTGAGCACAAGCATGTGGAACTGGGTGAATAGTCATTTACTTTACTCCAAGTGTGTTACTCATGACCTTTAATTTTTACACAAGCAGCTGACTTCAGAAAGAAAGAAAGAAAGAAAAGACTTGACAGGGAAGAAAGACAAAAGAAAGAAAGATACTAAGGAAGGAAGAAAGAAAGAAAGAAAGACTAAACATGGAAGAAAGAAAAAAAACTTGATAAGGAAGAAAGACTAAAGAAAGAAAGAAATTAACAAAGAAAGAAAGAAAAGACTAGACAGTGAAGAAAGAAAGAAAGACTAAACATGGAAGAAAGAAAAAAAACTTGACAGGGAAGAAAGACTAAAGAAAGAAAGAAAGAAAGAAAGAAAGAAAGACAAAAAAGAAAGAAAGCAGGAGGGAAGTGAAGAAAAGTTCAATATTTCTTTCCTGAACTTTGGCGACTCCATTAATCTGCATCATTAATAATTTAAAGGGAAGTCAGGAAGTGAAGATGTAGGGAATGGAGGGAGGAGAGGAAAAGCAATTGATTTCTGTTCTGTTCTCTTTAAATGTGTAGGAATGGGAGCAAAGCAGAATGAGGTCAGTGTGCACAGAGAGAGAGCGAGCGAGCGAGCGAGAGAGAAAGAGAGAGAGAGAGAGAGAGAATCATTTGTTCATTTGTCCAGGCGCTCTGATAAAAGTCTTCATGTCTCCCTTCACACACTCCATGCTGGTGCTTCAGTGCTCCTCCAGGAGAACACACTACATCCGCACATGTATTCAGTCTCATGGTTGTAGGCGTATCAGAGCTTATCCACATTTAATCTGAATATTGTTCTATGAGATTGACGGTAGTTATGTATTCGCACAGCTGTGTAGAATGAGGTTACTACAGTACAGTGGGGAACAGGTACAGTGTAAATAAATAATGTTCCAGTGGCTCACACACACCATCTTATCTGAGTCAGTTAGCACAGTGTAAGCACAGTGATACACTCATCCCAGGCTCTGTCAGAGGAACCACAACTCAACCTCGGTGGGATGGATGGAGCAGCATATCAAAGGAAAAAAGAAAAAATGAAGAAAGAAAAAAAAGAAAGAAAGAAAGAACACATGGAAGGAATGATGAATGGAAAGATGGATGGAGGAGCATATCAAATAAAGGATAGACAGTGAGTGTGCTGCTAAGAGAGAAAGAAAGTAAGGCAGAAAGAATAGGGGTAAAGGAAGGAAGGAAGGAAGGAAGAAGGGATGTATGTATGTATGGATGGATGGATAGGTGGATGGGCATGGGGATGAATGCAGAATATTAGAATGGGAAAATGAAAGAAAAAAAGAAAGATATAACTCATGGATGGGAAAGATGGATGGAGCATATCAAACAAAGGATAAACAGTGAATGTGCGGTTAAGAAAGAAAGAAAGAAAGAAAGAAAGGACACACGGAAGGAATGATGAATGGAAAGATGGATGGATAAAGCAAATAAAGGATAGACAGTGAGTGTGCTGCTAAGAGAGAAAGAAAGTAAGAAAGAAAGAAGATGGAGAAAGAAAGGAAGAAAGAAATAAAGAAAGGAAGAAAGAATGAAAGAAAGAAGGGTTGTATGTATGAATGAATGGATGGATGTATGGATGGGCATAGGAATGAATGCAGAATATTAGAATGGGAAAAAGAAAGAAAAAAGAAAGAAAGAACTCATGGATGGAAAGATGGATGGAGCATATCAAACAGGATAAACAGTGAGTGTGCGGTTAAGAAAGAAAGTAAGAAAGAATGAACGGATGGATGATTGGATGTGCATAAGGATGTTGGGATGAAGGCAGAGTATGGGAATGAGGAAAAGAAAAAAAGAAAAGAGTTCTAGGAAAGAAAGGATGAAGTGATAGAAAGATAAACATTAAATGTGACATAAAATAAGAGTTTAAGAAAGAAAGAAAGAAAGTATGATGGGTGAGCAAGTGTATGTATGGATAAAGGGAGAGTGGAGGATGGGAAGAAGTAACTAAATTGAATGAATGAAGAAAGGGATGGCACGGTGGTGTAGTGGTTAGCACTGTCGCCTTGCACCTCCAGGGTCTGGGTTCGATTCCTGGCCGGGCTCAATTCCCAACATGCGGGAGTTTGCATGTTCTCCCTGTGCTTGGTGGGTTTCCTCTCCGGTTTCCTCCCACAGTCCAAAGATATGCAGGTTAGGCTAATTGGCGTTCCCAAATTGCCCGTAGTGTGTGTGTGCCCTGCGATGGATTGACACCCTGTCCATGATGTACCCTGCCTCGTGCCCTAAGCCTTCTGGGATAAGCTCCAGGTCTATCCTGAATGCAGGATAAAGCGGTATAGAAGATGAGTGAGTGAATGAAGAGAGAGGTGGCGTAGTGGCACTGTTGTCTTGTACCTTAAGGGTTCAGGTTTGATTTCTAGGCCTGGTTCGATTTCCATCTCTGTGTGCTTGGCATGTGATGAGAGTGTGAGTGTGTGTATGGGTGTGTGTTGGCTCCAGGGTGTACCCCGAAGTCTCCTGAGATAGACTCCAGATAGTGGTATAGACGATGAGTTAGAGAGTGAATAAAGATAGAAGGGATAAAGGGATAGATAAGAGAACGCATTAAAGGAGGGATGAAAAAAAGAAGAGATGGGTGGATGAAAAGCATAACAATGGAGGGATGAAGGCAGAGTATGATGATGGGAAAAGAAAGAATTAAGAGGAAGAAGAAACTATGAATGTGAGATGAAAAAAGAGTTTGTGAAAGAAAGATCATGGTAGGATGGAGGGAGGAGGGAGGAATTCTGGGAAAGAAGAGAATGGAAAGAAAAAGAAATTAATTTAAACATCCTCTTTCTCTCTCTCTGTCTCTCTCTCTGTCTCTCTCTGTAGCACTGGTGAGCAGTAAGCTGTGGGTGATCGAGCGTCAGGCGTTTCAGAGGATCATGCAGAGGAGCAGCGTTCTCCGCATCACTCAGGCTGTGGAGGTTCTCCGCAGGTCAGACCCTTAAAGCTGCACAATGGGAACAACACATTCATGAACAAAGCTGAGGTAAATTCTGGGCCTTTTCTTCTTTTCCTTGCCTTCAACTCCCATTGTCTGTTTATTTCCATTTTCAGCGTGCCGATGCTCTGCGCCTTACCAGATGATGATCTCGCTAAAATCTCAGATGCTCTGCAAGAGGTAATATCTTTCATCCTGGCAACTTCACATACAGCATCTTCACAGTTTACTACCAGATCATCCCTTTATTTTTTACAAAACACACACCTTTCTGGCAGCGTCGTTACAGCGATGGTGACTACATCGTGAGACACGGCGTTCCTGGAGACGCATTATTCGTTGTGAACAGTGGACAGGTGAGAAAACTCGAGTGCAAAATTCCACGTGCTGCAGAGATAAACAATAGTTCTCTCTCATAGGCAGAGACGCTTTAATAAAACAGTTCCAAGACCAGGGATTTGGACTTACGTGTCTGTCTGATCATCCATCAGGTGCGAGTGTTAGAGAGGCGCTCGATCAGTGAGGACAGTGTGTGTGTGTCCATCCTTTCCAGTGGAGACAGCTTCGCGGACAGAGCTCTGAAAGGGTAAGAAAACTACAGAGGTGTAAGTCTCCAGCAGGGGGCGCTGTCTTCCACCACACCATGCTGAGACAGCATCTTTAATTCGCAGTGCATAAAGGGTTTAATCTTTAATCTACTTCTCTTTTTGAAGAAATAATTAGACCCATCTTGAGGAGCAGAGTGGAGAACCACTGAATACGCTTTAGGTTTCGATACAGATATATGAAGTGATGTAATAAACCAATGTGTTAGACATCTATTACTAAAAATTTATAAATAAAGGTTGTAAATGTGTTACCATGCCAAACACCTGCTACACTCTCAAGTTAATAAATGCAGCCTTGCTTTGTTACATAAGCTTTGTATCTGTAAAGAAAAAAAAACCCACAGGCTTATTCTTGCCCCTGCAGGACGCCGGTTCTAATGTAAATCACCACTGTAGAGATTTCTTTCTAATGCATTAAGCTGTTACCCCAAACTGACCCAGCACCAGCTCTCACTGAGAGCATCGTTCAGCTTTGAGATAAGCAGCTGTTTGCGAATACATTCCCGTCTTGACACTTCACTCTTTACTGTTGTCTTTAGGTACAAAGGTTTCACTCAGTGTTTTTTTCTGCTGAGCTGTATGTGCTTTAACAGTATGTCCGCCACATTAGATGTTCCCAGCAGGAAAACCAATGATGATGATGATGATGATGATGATGTCCTATAGTTGCTATTAGGTTGTCGTTCACCCAAAACATAACCTCGGGGGAAAACATTGGGTCTGAAAGTTAAAATGGCTTTGATAAAATCATGAAGTTAAAATGAGTAATCCCAAATCCATGTTACTGTACGTATACAACCTCAAAACAACAGAACATCAACGTTTATTTGTAGTATGTACAGTATGTTGCTTAATGTCCATTCACACTGAACAATCTCAGGTGTTAACCAGGTGTTTTATTTTTATTTTTTATGGAGTTTCATGGCTTCTCACATTTTCTGACTTGGTGGAGTTATTTTGCGGTGTGTGTCGTTTGATGAAGCAATATACACTGGCTGCCCCCAACCCCAACCCCCACCCCCAAAAATGGTCACCATTTCTGAAAAAGTCAAATGAATGACCTAGATCATCTCCACTAAGGAGATTTACAATTACGGGAACTGGGTTACAAACCTTTTAATACATTATAAAAACCTGGAAGGAGAACTGAATTTGCTAGGAAATACAAAGATCAGACTTTGGAGCAATGGAAAGAGGTCATGTGGTCTGATGAATTCAGATTGATCCTATTCAAGTGTGTGTCTGGGTAAAAAGAAACGTTTTGTGGCAGTAAAATGAAGTCAGCTGACGACCTGAATGTACCGAATGACCAGGTTGTTCTTCCCTTTTTGTGTAAGAGTCGTTCTGGGTGCATGAGGGATCATTTTCACACATAAACTGGACACCACATTGGGTTCTGTCATCAAAGCTAACAGTGATGGATGGATGGATGGATGGATAGAAAGAAAGAAAGAAAGAAAGAAATAAAGAAAGAAAGAATACTTTATTAATCCCAAAGGGAAGGTGTATCGTTAAAGCAGCCAGTTCACATAATATACAACATTTAAGCAACAAACTAGAATTGCAATGAGGGAAAAAAAGAAGGTACAAGTTAGGTGCATTAATGAACACTGTTAACAGTTAACTGTTAACTGTTTAAAGTGCATTAAACATTATGAATGTGAAAATACTGCTTCCATGTACACGTGCATGATGATTGCATACATAGGAGTGAATGAAATGTACATAAGGTACATTAGGTAGACTGAATGGCATCTAAGGGTCAGCCTCCAGAGCAGGTAGACCTGGTAGACCAATGGATAGCACTTAGCCTTATCCAGGTGGATGAGAATTTTGTGGATGTATTTCAGTTGGGAGATAAATATAAATATTATTGATAATTAATGCTATCAAGTTATATTTGCAACATTGTATTGGATGTTATTTGTTCAACATTATCCCAATATCATTTCCTCAAAGTAATGATAAACTATGTACTAATGGTGTCCAAACTGAAGTTGCCAAACTGCAGTTGTCACAACATTTTGATGACCAAAAATCTCTGTCTTCTTTTTAGAGAGGTTTCAAGGTCTTTGAGTGTCGTTTCTGTAGGCGATGTCACATGTCTGGTCATAAACCGAGAGTAAGTATTTCATGTCAAATAATATCCTTTTAAAAATAATATCATACAACATTTGTGTTGTTGGTTGTTAGTGCACAAGGTGTCATGTACAGACTACGTCCTGCATTACTCTGCACTCAGCATTAACGTATTCTCAGGTCTGTTATGAGGTTTACAGGAACATCTGCAGACGCTAAGGAGATCGGAAGCAGTGAGACCAAAATCAGGTATAAGCCAAACTCTAGACGCCTCTCTGTTAGCATTCATGGATTTAAATGTGGTTCTATTTGTTTATAAAACTGTAATAATAATCGTATAATCCACTTTTAAATTCTGAGTCCTGATTGGTCAGAATTGATGGAATAGTTTTCCATATCACCAGCTCTGATAGTAACTAGTAAACCAGGTCCAAGGTAGCTCATGTCACTTGGAGGGAAAGTTTATAAAGGCTTATAAATATATTTCTTGCATTCAGAAATGAGTAGTAACAAGTTACATTTACTATGTTACATTTACTTCTATAGTAGTTTCACCGCACCATACTTTTTTCTTTTACTTGTGTAGATTAGCGAAGAAGAAATGCTACTTCATTACTTTTCTAACCATTAGATATTCTTTATTTTTGCCAGAGAAATGCAGCGAGTGGATCTAGCACGTGACTGTCTCATCAATCAGACGTAGCAACAATAATCAAATGACTCACATGTAGTCACATGACCACACAGAAAAGCTGCAGATAAAACAAATATTTAGCCGTGCTAGACGCGAAGGAAACATGTCGTGGTTGGTTTAACGGTTTTATTAATAGTTGCAATGTTAAAATAATTCATTATCAAATAAGCTAGAGGCTAAAAAAATATAAGTTTCTTACATTTGTTCTGCTGGATACAGTTAATGGTAAAGCGAGACCTCTGGTACACATGTTCTAATCTGCTGAGCCATTTGCAGGGCAACTGAATATACAGTATATTTTACACAGGAAATAGTTTACACTGTTCAAACATACATATGTTACCTACAGTAGGTATTTATTTCACAAGCTTTATGTTGTAGAAAAAGTGAGGAAATTTGTGTTTCTTATTCCATAATTTGCTATTATGTAAACATATTTACATTTATCTTTTTTTTTACATTTATATTTAATTATTTTATTACATTTATTTCATTAATTTGGAAATGTCAGAATTTGAACATTATTTCATCATTTTGTCTCGCTGCTTTCTTAAAAAATAAAATAAAATTGGACATTACAATTGAAAGAGTTACTCAGTACTTGAGTATCTTCTCACCAAATACTTTTTTTTACTCTTACTTGATGATGACTACTTTTCACTTCTACTTGAGTAATATTATTTTGAAGTACAGCTACTCTTACTTGAGCACAATTTTTGGCTACTCTACCCACCTCTGATTGCAACCTGGCAGGCTATGCATGTCATGAGGAAGTCAGTTATTTTGGATTGTTTGCAAGACGCACCCAGTAGAACTTGATATACTCCTTCTGGGGGATTAATACAATCGCCATCAAAATGGGCCAATATGATCTTCAGACATTGCAGATGCAAAATTGCGAAGAAATTTTTGATATCCTAAACGGTTCAGCCGCGGCTAGGCCTTAAACCCATGGTGAAAAGTGGCTAATAACTGCGCTACCGCCATCCGGTTGATCATTGCTTTGCAACTATATTATTAATCTTACAATCCACTTTTAAATTCAGAATTCAGAATTGTATATTTTTCCATATCACCAGCTCTGATAGTACCTCGTAAACCAGTTCCAAGGTACTGTAGCTCAGGTCAACTGGAGGAGGAAAGCAAGGCTTATAAATGTATTCATTGCATCCTGGCAGGCAGCAGAAGAATGTAAAAATGCACAGCCTACTTTTATACTGAACATGAATCTGAAATCCGCAGGAGTGCAGAAGGAGGTGACAGACTGCGCCGTGTCTCTCTCGGTGACATTCAGGTGCTGTGTAAACTTGGAGAAGGACGGTACAGCAACACACATCTGGTATATATAGAATAGAGGAGTGCTAATTGTATAGCTGTTAACGGCATATAAGGTGTTTCTGTGATGTTTTTTTTTTTTTTTGCAGTCTGTTAGGATTTTCCACTTTACCCTCGCACTCTGTTCATCTTTTTCTTTCCTCAGGTCCATTTAAAGAACGACCCCAGCCACATGTTTGTACTGAAGGTCATAAGAAAACATGCTTTAGTGAGCTCGGGCAACAGAGCATGCATCCTCACCGAGAAACAAATCCTGCTGGATTCCACCTGTCCATTCATCGTCAGGTCAGTTCTGGTTGTCCACAAAGGCCGAGGATTTCCAGTCCATTTTACATTTCCATTATATTTTAGGATTTCCATTATATTTTAGGATTTCCATTATATTTTACATGTCTGTTTGAGTTGTTCTGTTCGTGTCTTCTTTCAGGTTATATTGCACCTTTAGAGATTCAAAGTGCCTGTACATGTTGAAGGAGGCATGCTTGGGTGGAGATCTGTGGACTTTATTAAGAGAGCGGTAACTCCTAGTCACAAACATTAACTCATATTGTTGCCACTTTAATAGGAACACCAGTACACCTGACCCAATCAGTCAAATCATTTGCTACAGGTCTAGAGGTTAACATGAATAATCCAATTAAAGGGGAATGGTGATCTAGTGGAATGTTTGTTTGGCTGGTTTGATTATTTCAGGAACTGATGATACCCAGAAATTTGCATATAATAGAACAGAGTTCAAGTAAACAACAGTTGATTAGAGAGGGTGGAGTAGAGTGGCCAAACTGGTCTGAGCTAACACAAAGGCTATGGCTATCCAATACAATCACGGTAAGTAGAAAAACATCTTAGATCTCACAAAACATTACAGCTGAAGCAGCAGATCACATTGAGTTCCACTTATTTGAGCCAAGTTCAGGAATCTGACACGGCAGTGGGCGAAGTCTCACCAAACCGGTCACTCGGAGATCGTTTTCCAACCTTTAACTTACAAGTTTTGGTATGGTGTTCCTATTAAAATGTATTCATTTTATCATACAGTATTGTTAATTACCACAGTGGGTCTGCAAAATAAATCAACATTGTTGTGTTACTGTACCTTTGTTTTTAGGGGCCCGTTCGATGAAAGCACAGTCCGTTTCTACACCACCTGTGTTCTGGAGGCTTTGAGATTCCTCCACGACCAAGGCATCGTTCACAGAGACCTGAAACCAGAGAATGTGGTGCTGGATCAGAAAGGATACGCCAAACTGGTGTAGTGTTCTTTTCTTCACATTCACTACAGACCAGTGCTGAAAGAACGACCCTACACAGAGCTCCTCACAGTATCTGTTCTTCATTTTATTTCTTAGAAAGAGAGATAGCTATAGGCAGCACATACATGTACTGTAGTTGTGTAGTGGTTAGCACCGTCGCCTTGCACCTCCAGGGTCTGGGTTCGATTCCCGCCTCGGGGTCATGGAGTTCTGCATGTTCTCTCCGTGCTTGGTGGGTTTCCTCCGGGTACTCCAGTTTCCTCCCACAGTCCAAAGACATGCAGATCAGGCTGACTGGGCTTCACAAATTGCCCGTAGTGTGTGAATGAGGGTGTGAGATGGATTGGCACCCTGTCCAGGGTGTACCCCGCCTCCTGCCCTACGTCTCCTGGGATAGGCCCCAGGCTCCCCGTCAACTTACATACAGAATAAGGTGGTATAGATGATGAGTGAGTGAGTCAGAGATAGCAATACTCAATCATCCAAGTTCATTGATTTGTATATACACACAAAATATAAGGCACTTATATCTCACATCTTCTCCTGAGAATAGAATATAAAATTATAGGCTGTGACTGTCTTCCTCTCTCTCTCAGGCAGGCTTCGGCTCTGCTACGCAGCTTGGTTCTCTCCAGAGAGCCTGGTCATTCTGTGGCTCGACAGCTTATCAGGCTCCAGAGATCATACTGCACAAGGGCCACGGTGTGATGGCGGATCTCTGGGCTTTAGGAGTCTTTGTATATGAATTACTCAGTGGCAGGTGAGAGTTACAACCCCTCTCCACATAGCGTACTGCTTCAAAAAGCATAAGCATACAGTATTATGTCCAAATAGATTTTTATTTGCAGCATTTAGAAATTTGCAGATTTCTATTTATATTTGTTCCCTAATGGGCTCAAGAAAAGCCCATTTGTGTCTTGTAAATATTTTAAAATAAGAATAATCCAATATCTCAATTTTAACTTGCCTACTTTCATATCTCTATATTCCAACACCCCCCTGCAGTCCTCCATTCCAGGGCCCAGATCAGCTGAAGATCTGTGCAGCCGTTTTGAAGGGAATCGATGCTGTAGAGTTCCCAGAGGCCATCAGCAATCCTGCAGCTGATTTCATTAAACAGCTCTGCAGGTAAAAACTCCTGGAGAGTTTATCAGTGAGGGAAGAGCTTCAATATATTCAGGCTCAACTTTCTCCAAAAATATAGTGGCTCAGAAAGTTATTGTTGGTAAAAATTGACATCGACGATAAACACTGACAAGGATAAGAGGTGTTAAAGGGAAATCACCACCATGAAAAATATGCATACAATAATGGCATTCAGGTTTTATTTTATAATGATTTGACTGATTTGACTTCTATAGTTTCATTCATCAACCTAATGGTTAACAGTTTCCCAAATTACCCACAATGGTGGACTATAAGTGAGGTTTGATGAGTCAGAAGAACAGTTGGATCTTTTCTAAGAAACCTGTGAGCTAAACCTAAAAGGACGTTACTGTACTGTACGTGTGATCTGTATAGTTTCTATAAGGAGAAGCCATAAGAGCTAATCACTAAATCCAGTGAGAGCTGTCAGAACCAATGCCTGGGGAACACCAATTCTTAAAACTCCAAGTGAAAGAAATTGAATCTTTCTGTGATATTCAATAGGAGTGCAGTTAAAGAGAACAGGATATTAAAAACATTTTTTAAAAGCTTGGAAACTTTTCTCTCCAGAAGGAGAGAGAACAAAGAAAGAGCATCTCTTCTACTGAAATTAATCTTAAGACAAATGAAAGTTTTTTTTAGATATTAAGTGTACAGTGACTTGCATAAGCATTTATCACAGTATATATACTCAGCAAAAAAAGAAACGCCCCTTTTTCAGGACTGTGTATTTCAACAATAATGTTGTAAAAATC
>JAQMYK010000039.1:27168986-27182911 GCA_030014345.1 Clarias buthupogon | reverse complement strand
CAATTTAGCTCTCTCTGTGCCTCCGGCTGTGAGAGGAAAACAGCATCACCGGGATTCGAACCTGCGATCCCAGATGAAAGGGCGAGTGCTTTAACCCACTGCGCCACTCGGAGGCCGAACAGGAATGTTTTTAAGGGAAATTATTTAAAACGGGAAAGTAATTTGATAAGGGGATAGTGGTTAGCACTGGCGCCTTACATCTCCAGTGTCCGGGTTTGAATCCCGCCTAAAGATCTGCGTGCATGGAGTTTGTATGTTCTCCCTGTGCTTGGTGGGTTTCCTCCAGTGCTCTGATTGCTCACACAGTCCAAAGACATGCAGATTAGGCTAACTGCTGTTCTCAGGTTGTTCATAGTGAGCAAAACAATGGTCACTATTGGCCTTCATGGTCCCTAGCTGGACTATAAAGGTTCCTAGTTGGATATAATATTGTTTTGAGAACTATAATACCTTAATATTAACCAAATAATACATCGTGGACACTTTAATAAAATACTACACCAAGCCACAAATAGACTTTATACAAGTTTGATCTAAATAGATTTTTTAAGGGGCTCCAGGTTTTAATGAAATTTACGCACAGACATATTCAGAGTGCATCTAAAATGAAGACTGTTGTCTTCTAACGTTAAAAACCTTTTCTTAATGTCAATGATTTTATCATTTTTATTGCTTCTAATTAATTTAATATTTGTGTATTTTTAGTAAATTCCTTCTACTTCTGTTAAGCTCAAATGAAAAATAAATGTACTTTATTTAGATAAAAAAAAAACATTTTAGGTCTTATGTAACAAATTTCTTCTTCTTTTGTTAAGTTAAAAAAAAAGTACTTTTATTAGATAAAATTAAAAAAGCATTTGGGGGGGTCCTATGGATATGCAAACATTTTTCGAGCGTTAAAATGTTCGATAAGATTAACTGAATACTTAGTTTAGCTACTGAAAAAACTAATAACAAATTCCTTAAATCAAATAAAGTATCTACAGTATCTATCTATCTATCTATCTATCTATCTATCTATCTATCTATCTATCTAAAACCTGTCAAATAAATATTTTTATAATAATTTGAAATTCTAAATGACTTATTAAAAAGGTGCCCAGAAGAAATGACAATTTCTATTATAATTTACACTGTACTAGTAAAAAAAAAAAAAAAAAAAGTAGGTTGAATAAGTTGCTAAAGTGACATGACGTCACACTGGCGCTCGCACCGGGACGCTGATGACGCAGCTGCTGCTGGAGAGGCGCGAGGGCGGTGTTTGTGCCGGGGGTCCGGAGCGCGTGAGGGGTAACGGGAATAGAGCTCAGTTCGGTTTCCGGCGCGTGTGGGGACAGTGTAACTCTGAGGAGCTTTGATCTACTGTACATCAAACACAGGTAACACAACTTCTTACACGGATTTAACGGCGATCGGCTTTTTAAAAAGTATTTAATACCACACCGGGAGAGTTTACTCACACTCTGCGCCGGTTTAGAGGAGATACAAACTTTTGCTCAGCTCATTCATTCGCGGCGGGTCGTCCAACACCGCAAACTCACGTGAGATTTTAGTGATTTTAACGGCAACATGTCCGCCATCAGACACTAAAGGAAGATAAACAACATAGAAACTAAGTAACAAGTAGACGGTTTTTTCAGTCGCGCGCTCGTTTTTGGTGTCGCGCGTGACACGTGGACGCTCGCAGCAATGCACAGCTGCGCTCAATGCAACACACACACACACACACACACACAGCGTGTCATATCACGGTATCACGATATCACCGCGTGTGTCAGGGTGTTAGAAAGCGTTAGAGACATTTAGACCGGCGTGTTCGGGTTATATTGTAGTTCAAACTATCACAGTAAATGTATAATCATGATCATTTTAATGGCTCAGTGTTCGAATGATTAATAAAGCTATTAAAGCAATGTATACAACATGACAAATCCACTAAAAAATCAATGCATAAAAAAAGTTATTATCCAGAACTTCTGGTTTTGTGCAAAGCCTCAGGCCGTGCACATTTTGAGAGTAACTTTAACTTTTGTAAAAAAAAAAAAAAAAAAAAAAAAATTTTTTATAATTTTTAAACTTTTGTTAAAAAAGAAAGTTTGTCGTATGATGTAAATTGAATTGTTAATTTAAAAATCTACTTTTTTTTATTGTTAAAATTGAAACTTAATAAATCCACTTGAACTTAACAAATACTTTTATTAGATAGAAACGGAAAAGCATTTTGTGTCTAATGTAATAACTTCCTTCTACTTTTGTTAAGTTGAAATATTTTAACAGTAAAAAGTACTTTTATGTCTTTATTTCATGTCTTATTTAGTGCATTTCATCTATATAAGATAAAAAGTACTAGTTTAGATAAAATTTAATACAATAAAAAATGTAAAGTACTTTTATTACATAAAATTTAAAAAAAGCTTCTTATGCATCTTATGTAGTAAATCCTCTACTTTTGTTAAGTTAAAATTTATTAGCATTTTATTAACATTTTATCGGGTTAAAAAGTTCTATAAGATCTGAAAAACCTGAATACTTTAAAAAGTTAAGCTACTGCAACTTCAGCAACATGTCAAGGAAATGTAGCTAAAAATAATTAGTCGCTGTCTCAACTGAATTAAACTGTGTTTAGGTTTTGTCGACTGTATGAATCTGTAATTTCATAATAATTTGGTGATTATGTATCCTGTATGGAGTCATTAGGGATTCCCCTCCCTGCTCCTTACATAAGTGCAGTACTACTTCCTTATGACTTCATAATAGATTTAGATTAGATTTAATTTTACGGTCATTGTGCAAAGTACATGTACATAATGTAATGTACAAAGCCAATGATCTGCTTTAAGCATCTAGGCAGAAGTGTGATATTTTTGTACAATAAATAGGAAATGCTGTAAAATAATGTTATGGGGTGTTAGTGTCTTATACAGTACTGTGCAAAAGTCTTAGGCACCATATTATATGCTGTACCAATTTTGTTATATATGTATCATGTCTGCATAATTATGTACAAAATCATTCAGTATTTCCATATATAACTTAAAAAAATATATATATATAACATTACAGGAATATGAATATGCATGGCTGCAAAGACAAAAATACAAGACGGACCAGTTTTCAGATGGAAACAAAAAACCTAATGTATGCTCCTGGGATTTGCATAAAAATAGAAAGAGTGTGACAAACTCATGTGAACTCATATTCTCCAGCAAGCTCAGTAAAACCTAACAGCTGTTTTACTTATAGTTCTGTGCAAAAGTCTCGGGGACATACAAAAATATGGCATAAGCAAAAGATGCTTTGGAAAACATTTCTGCGTAAAAGAAACTTCTATAAAGAGCAATAAAGAGTAATAAAACGAGCCGTCAATATTTGGAGTAAAAAATCAGGAGTTTTAGACACAGATTTGTGCAGTTTTATAAGAAAACAGCTGTTGGGTTTTACTGAGCATATGGCATTAAACAGTATATCAGTGCAAACATTGAGTATGCTAAAGATATGGCAAAAGTATCATTTGTTAAACAGGATATACAAATAGAATATACATATCTGGATGTCCATATAGTACAGCATGTACAGAATAAATACAGTGTATATGTGCAATGATAAATTCTATGACATCCAGTCATTTCTTATACACTTGGAAAGACTTAAAAATTCAGCTTCTTATCCTGCACTTACAAGCATCTGAATTATCGAAAGTCAATATGGACAGTAAAAATAGATTGGGGAACAAACATCACCTGGTCTTTTTTTGCACCTATATTTTTATTTCAGCATCAGGGAGACTTTGCTTAACATAGCTTTAAATATTCATTCCTGGAGGAAAGAATTCGAATCTGATATAGGATTCATCTTAAAGTCTGGCGTGTTATACAGTACGTTCTGAGATACTTTTCTTTGAGGAGTGATTATTTGAGGAAGCATACCTTCCTGTGAGCTCGAACCAGTCTGGTCAGTCTCCTGTGATCACTCCCATCAAGAAGTCATTTTTTGCCGGCAGACCTAACACCCACTCTGTGTTTTTACTTACTTTCACACCATTCAGTGTAAGCCCTAGCGACTGTCATACTTGAAAATCACAGGAGGTCAGAAGCTCCTGAAACTCTCCAATATTTCTCCAGCTTGAGTTATTGTAGTGGATTTTGATTCTAGGTATAAATCACCATAAATGAGATGCCAGGGATCACAGGGCACCATGTGTGCACACACATTCATATTCAATGCACATGTTAGAGCAGCAAATCCACCATACTGGCATGTTTTTTTTGGGGGAAAAGATAGAAAACCTGGAGGAAACCCACAAGAACGTTGAGACCTGCGGACCTTGGAGCCTTGCGGGAGCACCACTGTCCTACATCACTGCGCAATTGATTCATTTTCCTGCACACTTTCTACATGTAACAGGTGTTACCTAATGACCTTCGACATGTTGGTGTGCCTGGTGCTTAATATAGCACTACTACTCTGTACATGTGCACAACACTTTATACACGCCTACTGCATGTCCTGCAGCGACCCGTTTGTGATTCAGCCTGTGTTTCAGGAAGCGCTTGTGCAGCTGTATACCATCAACATTAATAAAAGAGGAAGCAGTGAGAGAGAGAGCGAGCAGCTGGGACAGAGGCAGACCTGTCTGGTCAGGCAATTCTGTGCCTGATGCGAGTTTGCTATCAGTCAGACGTTTTGCTATGAGGGTGTTTGTGTGTTGTAAAATGGGCTGAAATGTCAGGAGTGAGAAATCTCACCTTGGAAATACGGTCACTGATCTTCTCTAATCTGAAAAGTGTAATTACGAAATGTTCTTTACGCTCCGTTTAGGAATTACGTAACAGCGACAGCATGGTGGTGCAGCAGGGGGAGTTTGTTTTCTCACAGCTCAACGTTGTCCGGGTCAACCATAGTGTGTGTCTGAGTTTCATCCAGGTTCAAACTGCCCTCTAGGTGTGAACAAGTGTGTGCATGGCATCCTGCAATATACTGGAGGTACCATTTAGGGTGTGTCTTCCACGTGCACCCTGAATTCTGGATCCATTGTGACCCTGAGCAGCATAAAGCACTTAACTCAAATGAGAAGATGGACATCAGCCAGGTCTTTCGCTCATGTCGCTCCCCCCCCCCTCCCCGTTTTTGGTGCTTGGCCCCATTGTTTCTTCAATCGCACTCTCACTGGGTCTCTCTTCCTTTCCAGTTTTACTTCGGAAGTCATCAGTTCTGAATGCTTAGCCGCTCTGTGTGTAATTCGCCCTCGTTCTTTGGACTAGTTTTACCTCGGAGCCGAGGTCGTGTTGCAGAACGAGGTTGAGACATGTTGTTGTTATGGGCGGAAACTCCGCAAGAATGACAACCGCCTGGTGAAGAAAGGAGTCGTACTCATCTGTCTGGAATTTTCATTTCATTCACCGCCAAAAGGGTGCGGCTCTTAGCAGAGATGTACGTTTTCACATGCCAAAATTGATTTTCTTATACCAAAGTGAAAGGAAAACTGGATTTCTTTCAAACGAACGCTGAAGCTTTTTCATTTGAAGATATTGCTCTTATTCAATATGGATTTATTGTTAGCTTTTTCTTTCATTGTGAGAAAAGAAACCCACTTACAGTCCTTTCTAAAGTAAAATGTTTTTACCATCAGTGCAAGTTTTTCCATTTTCTGTGCAGAGCAGAAGCACGGCACGTGCCACTGCTTTTGAATTCTTTTGATTCTGGTTAGCCTCAAGAGTATTAAAAAAAAAAAACATGTGATCATGAATGGCGGTCTATAAATAGCACCAGTTTCCATAATGCAGCTGATGCATAATGCATAATCTGAATAATCTTGGTGAAGTCAGGTTCTGGGTACGTCCAGACTCGACTTCCATTTTTCCTCATACATGGTTTCAGATTAACCCATGAGCGGTTGGTGTCTCTGACTGGGGAGAGTGAAGGCATGATGGTCCTTCCATCCAGAGAGAACACAGTCAGGATGGCTGCCTGGATTTGAACTCGTAACAATATTTTAGATCGAGCCACTTGTGAGCTGTATAAAGTTTAGGCTTTACTGAAATGCATTTTATTTTATCCGATGCATGCACAGCAGTTGTTTTAGGAGGAGGGAGCAAACTCCACATAGACACTGATCCAAAGCTCAAGATTCAACTGGTGAACTCCAGAGCTGTGAGCGTCAGTGCTACAGAATAACGTAGCGTTATTTTTGTCGCGCACTATCATTATGGTTAATACCTCATATTCTGTTAATCATTGTTAACGAGAAATCTGGCAGGGTTGGTGTAAACTGAGATCATTGAATTATCACATCTCTCTGACACCCACTCAACAGCTGTTAGTCAGCAGCACCTGGAATGAAACCAGCGCAGAAAATTAGTTCAGGCTAAAAGAAATGTTTTTTTTTAGTGGTACGTTGGATTATCCTGCATGCCAGTCACTGACTGATTGATTGATTGATTGATTGATTGATTGATTGATTGATTGATTGATTGATTGATTGCACCTCTAATGCGTGTGTGTATCCTATGATGAGTTAATGTGAACAAGCACAGGTTCTGTACCAGACGTCCCATACTCTCTCAACTCCGCCTCTGGCTTTGTACACCACCTCATAAAGACAGGAAGGTGTTACCACACAGGAAATCCCACAGTAATCCCACTGTCACCTGGGTGTTGTCAATGTACGAGTTCAAAACTCTACACTTTGATGCAAAAAGGTGTTCTAGCACCTGAATAAGGGTCCTTCTGGTTGTCTGTCTAGGCGACCGACAACAGAAAAGGTTACAGAATTCTAAGTAGACACACTCTTTTGATCGGTACAAGTGTGCAAACCATCCACAGGGAAATTTTACTTTTAAATGAAAATGTTAAATGATCAACAACATGGTGCAGTGATGCGGCCAATATGACGCGGACTTAAACCTGGTCTATGCTTCAGTGTCAAGTCTATACTGTAGGTCTCTCTCATTGCCATGTAGCCTATGAGTTAGCCTGACATGCACCTCACTGGATACTGTATGTAACTACACATCATGGTGATGCAGACCACAACAACTGTGATTGGTCCACCTCACCTCTGGTCCTTATCTCGTATTTCAGAAAAAGTAACTGTTGTTTAACATTTATTAGTGCTATCTACCAGTTCCAACAAAATCTCACATCATGTTCTTGAAAAGTGACACTTTTTAAATTTTTTTTATCTTTTTTTAGTTATGTCTAATGTTAATGTCAACAAAACAATTCCGGGGTCTTTCTTACATTCCCAGACTGTTTGGGATCTGAATTGAAATTCTAGACAGCTTTTAAAGCACAGGCTGAAGAAGCTCATGCCGAACCATCACAAACTGTCTGCAAAGTTACACTATTTAACTAGGAAGTATTTACGCACCTCACAATTTGCTACGAACTGTCAAGACTTGTTAAAAACGGCTCTGATGTCTCGCTTGTTAACCGTGACCCGGATACACGTGTTTTTGGAAACCTGAGGCTGCACAAGCTGTGGGCCTGGTGTTCACTTCCAAACGTCACCATTTGTAGTGTAGAATCTGTTCAAACACAAAACACAGACCCAACTGAACCCGAAACCCATCATTACATCATTACAGACTCATCACAAAGAATGACCACTTATGAGAACTGTCTATCGCTTTCAAAGAGCTAAAATCCACTTCGGAATAACTTGTGAACTGCTCGTCTTAGATTTCTTTCTTAATTTTGGTAATGTGGCCCCTTAGTTGTCTTCCTGTGATACAAAAACATGAAGGAACAGCCTTATCTATGACTGTTGCAACACACTGACACTGGAGACTCCTTCCAAAAAAGTGATAAACATCTTCACAGAAGGCTTCATCATGTAAACAATTAAGCATGTTTTTTTTTTTTAAGCCCATTTTTGTGGCTCGCCCCCATACAGGTTCCTGTGTGAGTTGTTACTATGGAAACGGTTTGATTTCAAAAAGAAAAACTTTGTGTTTAAGAGGTTATTCATTACCGTTTGGAAAACACAATCACTTGACTAGAAATGGATTCAATTAACTGGCGTATTGTGTGAGCGAATATTGTTTATAACCTGTTTATCAGATGTGTGTAGCTTTAATTACATAATTAAATTAATGAAAGTTGTAAACACCGACGGCGTTTAAAGCGTTCCTCGTTCCTCGAGCGTCTACATTTCTCCGTCTTGTCTGTATTGACAGGTTTTGTGTCCGGCTCCCTGACGGATGCGGCGAACCCTCCGTCTTTCTCTTCGCTATTGCGCCCGAGTTCATTTATCAGCAGGTTGAGTAATAGCTCCTGTCCCTCAGTCCTCTTTTGTGTAGCCAGAGAGCGAGAGAGGAACACAATAGCGCCTGTCTGCTGCACCACAAAGGCCTCCGTGAAATGGTTTGTGTGTGTGAGAGTGTGAGAGAGAAAGGGAAGAATCCTCTCTTGTCGATGTTGTGTAATCATTTTCAGATACAAACTCTGAGGAGCTCTTTCATCTGGAGCTGCTGTTCGTCTCCGAACAGGAGAGACACAAGACGGAGGAAAATTCAGAAAATGATAGATAATGGGGATGCTTTATTATTATTATTATTATTATTATTATTATTATTATTATTATTGACGTATCATGTATTATTAGAGACGGAGGGAAAAAATCGATTCAGTGACGTATCGTGAATCTTTTGTGTGGCGATTCATGTATCGACACACTGACCCCCAAAATCGAGGATTAAAAAAAAATTTATTATTATTAGTATTTTTATTCAAAGTTTATGCTTTTGCGTTTGATTTTAAAATGTTGCAGTTCCTCCATAATCCTAAACTGTTCATGACTGAGTCAGGCAGCGAACTATTTGCTACATTTGTTTAGAATTGTAACAAAATCTTCAAAGAAATTTAAAAGGTCAAATCGGAATGTTTACAAAATTGTGGTACTTGAAGAATCACAATACAGATGGAATCATCACTTGGGTATCGTGATATCGTACCGTATCGTCACCGGTGATTCCTATCTCTAATTAATTATATTAATTCCTTTCGTGTGAAAAATATTCGCATTATATGCGATACGGACACCTTAAAGTGGAAATGTTATACAAGTCATTGTTTAAAGTTTACGTTTTTGTGAGGAATAAATCCTGTTTTATTATTTTTTGTTTTTTTTTTTCGTACCACAGCAATTTGAAAATTCTTTTTTTTTTTCTTTTGCACATTTTGAAGGAACTTTCTCTCACTGTTTCTTTTATCTTTTATTCAGCAACCATCTATCTAACTGTCGCAGTAGCAGGTAAAGTATGTGAGAGAGAGAGAAAGAGAAGTGGGTGAGAGGTGAACACAGAGGGTGGCGTGAATGGAGGGTGTGTGTGTGTGTGTGTGGTGGAATACTAAGCGAGTGAGACGATGAAAGGAGGGGGAATGAATGGCACAGCGAGGGTGAGAGAGAGAGAGAGAGAGAGAGACTACAGGCGTACATGTAGCTGTAGATGACTGATACATTGTTTGGATCTCCTCATGGGACTGAGCTGAGCTGCCCCATTTCTCTCACTTACACACCCACACACACACATGCACATGCACGTGCGGTGTTGCTCTACCTGCCCGTACAGTATGCAAACTCTAACATTAACTCCAGGACTTTTTAAGAAGTGCCCCCCCCCATATTATTGCGCAATCTCATTTTATTGTTTGCACCGAGGACATTGCGGGTGTGTCACGTCCTTTGATCTTCACAAAGGTCTAATGCACATGCGTTCGTGCGTGCGCGCACACACACACACACACACACACACACACACACACACACATGTATGGTGGGATTGTTGGTCAATCAGTTGTCTGAGAATCTTACTGTTGACACAAATGCAAAGTTTATGGAGTGATGCTGGAACCTCCCCCTCACCCCATCATACCACCAAGCCCAAGTCTCTCTCTCTCTCTCTCTCACACACACACACACACACACACATACTCTGTCTCTGTAATTGTGTCCTCACTTCCACTTTGCGTCTTGTTCTTCCTGGCACAATCCATTGACATGTCAGTGTGAACTCTCACTGCGTGTGTGTGTGTGTGTGAGTGAGTGTGAGAGAGAGAGAGAATGTGTGGGTTCTGTACCGTCCCAAAAGAATGGCCGAGAGTAACCCAAACGGCTGTTCAGCATTCAGCCAATCGGCATCAGTCCCACAGAGCGAGAGAGTCTAACAGGGCTGAGAGAATTGTGGCCGTCTGTCCGTGTCCTAAGCTTATTGTTCAGGTTATAAAAGCATAAACAGGTCTCAGCCCTGTCTCATACAGAAAGACAAACCGCTTTTAAAGGGACACGCTTTAATTAATCTGGAGGTACAACAGGTAGGAATTTCAGCACGTTTACATTTCAGGAGAAAGACACAGAAAACAAGAGGACGGCGTAGCGATGTCGTCTCTGAAGGGACAAATTCTACAGATAAGACATTCGATCTTAGTAAAATTAGAGAGATACATGAAGCGTGTCCTTGTTAATATTGTTTAGAAAAGTTGTTTACAAAATCAATACTTTCAAAAACAAAGATTCTGGCACTTATTTCCGTATCAATACTTTTTCTTGTTTAAAAAAATCAATAAATAAGGAAAGAAAAAAGTTTTTTGTTTGTTTGTTTTTTGCATCTTGTAAACAAAAGGTGTGAGTGCAAACTTGTGTCATCAGATTGTGTGTGTTGCAGTTTTCTCAAAAGCTACATCAATCACCAATCTGTCACCTGCTAATTATAATGTTTATAAAACACTCTTTGTTTCTCTGGGATTCACCTTTGATCTCTCTCTCTCTCTCTCTCTCTCTCTCTCTCTCTCCTCATAGCCATGCAGTTGCAGGAGTGGTTACATTCCCTCTGTCTCGGCGGCGGAGACTTGCGGAGCACTGAAGTAGGCGATCTCAGGAGTCTGCTCCCCTCGCTGGCGCTCTCTCCTCCCTCTCTCCTCGGGCTCGGCGCCGTGGCCTCGCTCACGGCCTACTGGCTGGTGACCCGACCTCGCTCCATCCGGCCACCATGTGACCTGAAGGCTCAGTCTGTTCCTGTGCAGGTAGCGTTTCCTCAAACTGCCGTGCAAAACAAACAAACACTACAGCCATCTTCATCTGTCACACATCTGTATTTCACCACCAACACTGAGTTTTAAGTCACATAGGGTTGTAATGACTCTTTTATTAAAGCTGTATTATTACATAAAACCTCAGCATTCCAAGTGCTATAGCAAACCACACTAACATTTATAAGTAACAGCATGAAAAAAAATAGTCCTAGTGTATATTAGATTTCATGTATATAGACGTAATGTTGGATCTAGTTTAGACGCATGATGTCAGATTTTAATGTACATGGACATCTGAAATCAGATGTAGGTTACATAGATGTACACAACCAGTCAAAAGTTTGGATACACTTTCTAACTCCATGGTCGTTCCTGATTTATATTTCTTTCTAATCCTGAAGGCGTTTATCCAAAATATAAAATAATCTCCTTTAAACAGTTGATATTGAGATGTAAACACACTCCTAAACCTTGTGGAAATCCTTCTCAGAAGAGGTGAAGCTGCAAAGGGGGCGGGGCCAACATCATATTAAACCCTATGGATTGAGAATCAGATGTTACTCAAGTTCATAAGCATGTGAAGGCAGGCGAGCCAATACTTTTGGTGTATATCTGTCGTTTCTGTGACAGTTACTAAAGACCTCGGGGTGCCAGCTTGACACCCGATTGTCATTCACACACTACGAGCAATTTCGGGAACGGCAGTTAGTCTAACCTGCATGTCCTTGAACTGTGGAAGGAAACTGGAGGACCCGGAGGAAACCCACAGGGGAAAGTACATGCAAACTCCACACACACAGAGACCCGAGTCGGGAATTGAACCCGAACCCTGGAGGTGCAAGGCGACAGTGCTAACCTCTAAGCCACTGTGCTGCTAAATATCTAATAAATAAATATTCGAATATTAGACGTTAAGTGTTGCTCTCATCCTCCTGCCACCTCCATATATATTTTATATCTGTGGGAATCTGAATAATTATCAGTTGAATAGTTGTTTCGAGAGTTTAGCTTCAGGAATAGGTTCTGAATAGACGTGTGTGTGTGTGTGTGTGCTTTCAGGGAGACGCCAGTTGCAGACGGTCCGCCTTGCTGAAGGACGATAACCTACTAGACTTCTACTTTGAAGATACGAAGACAGTGTATGAAATGTTCCAGAGAGGCCTGAGAATCTCCGGTAGGTTTGGAAACGAGCTTCCTGGGTGCGATCGAAGCATTAGAGCACGTTTAGCCAGCGGGGTTGTAATAAGCGCCTCATCTCCTGGACTTAACCGCATCCTGCTTGAGGCTGCAGGAAATTGTGCATTGTACACAGATGTCCATCTAGCCTGAGCTTTCTGGTTTTATGGCGTTAAAATAAAAAATACACTTATGTCTTCTAGAGAAAATCTTTAATTCGAGTCGCTCTTACTTGCTGCTGTATTAGTTCACATGATTAAAACAGCACATATAAGTGTGTTTTCTGACAGCAGCCACAATAACGCGCAGGCTAATAGGTTCGGCGTGAAAGCTCGAAGCGTTATATTTACCCTTAACCATGATGGAGCTGAGAGAAAGGAGGCCATTTGGCAGATGCTGAATGCAGCTAGTGAGGGTTTGGATTTCGGAGAGTGGCCTGGGAATATGCTGTGCACTTTAAATGTGAATGACTGGGGTTTTTCTGACACGATTCCAGCGCATTCAGGGGCAGGTATAGGTGTTTGTGTTATGCACACTGGAATGGTAATGTAAGGTACAAAAAAATTAAAAAATATTGTGATTATTCTCATTATTGTGATGTTCGGCAGGTGACGGACCCTGCCTCGGCTTCAGGAAACCTGGGAAGCCGTACGAGTGGATCTCCTACACCGAGGTAATGGGAGTTTCACAACAACAAAAAAAATCTGCTTTCCACAAGTAAGAAACATGAGGGATTTACACACAACGTCAAAGACTAGACTATTGAACACCCAGCATGAGATATAACCCTAAGAACAATCATGTAACCAATTCATATGTGCATTTTATTTAGTTACGGATAAGAAAAGCATGTCCAAGTCCTCTGGTTGTAAGATTCTGATACGTGGACAGGTTGTAAGTGAGAGATCTCCAGTCTCCATCTCCCACAGAGCAGACAAACAGCACTCAGCTTCAAGATGGAGTCCTTTTTTTTTTTTTTTTTAGATATACCTCCAGCTCTTCTGTTATTTTCTGCTATTAGGACCAATCACTGGTTGTTGAGTCTTATGTAAGCTGAAAAAAGGCTCTTGTTTTTCCTCCCCTGATGAAGTGTGATGGACTCGCTGCACCTCTGTCCACTGCTAATCATTTCCTGTTGTGCTGCAGGTAGCGGAGAGGGCACAGATGCTGGGCTCCGGTCTGCTGGCCAAAGGATGCAAACCTACTCCTAAACAGTTCATTGGGATCTTTGCCCAGAACAGGCCAGAGGTGCACACACACACACCAAACACACCAAACACCACAGCGCCAGAACATACACTCAAGCCTCACTGTGATCATAAACAGAAGGAAATATTAGAAGTCTTTAGAGGTTAAGAGTAAAAACAAGCCACGTTGTTCAAATCGGATTTATTTATTTTTGACCAGATCAATTCACGATCATAATTACAGGACTTTTATCTGACTCTAATACGGAAACATCTGTCTTCTGAAATGACACGTACAGTATGAGTACATCGGTACGTCTTCGCTCATGTTATCTCGTGCAACCACTCATTCATTTCAAACAACAGATGTGATTTTAGTAAATATATATTTATATGGGATTTTGCTCTGGAAGATGACGAGCAGTTAGTCGGTTGTATTTCTTGAGGTCTCGTTTTAGCCGCTGTCCCCATCACTGCTCGTCTAAATTCCGATCTGACCGTTCTCATTCAAGTCACATGACCACATAGCAT
>JAQMYK010000039.1:27156855-27168886 GCA_030014345.1 Clarias buthupogon | reverse complement strand
AGTGGCTCAGCTCCGATCTGAAAACATCAGACTTTTTTTTTGCTTTCAGACGGCCATAGAAAATCAGATCTTTTTCACATTATGGTAAAAAAAAAAAAATCAGAATTGAGTCACTTCAGGCTGGTAATGTGAACGTGGTCGTGGTTGTTTGGATCCTGAAAAAAGGATAGATGACTTTATTAGTGCTAAAAAGGGACATATAAGGTATTTAATTAAAATAATGACACAGATGACTGACTGGTTTCTATCCTTCACCTAAATCTAACTCTAACCTCACCCTTAGTAACTGAACTTTTGATAACATTTACACCAAATCTAATCACTTCAATGTTTTTTTTTTTTTTGATACCCTGATAAGTAAGTGGAGGGTAAGAAGTAGTGACACTTGTGTTCTCATTTGACTGACTGTAACAGTGTTAACACTAACACTGTCTCCCCCTGCTGGCTGCAGTGGGTTATTACAGAGTTGGCCTGCTACACCTTCTCGATGGCTTTAGTGCCTCTGTATGAAACACTGGGGCTGGAGGCGATGGTGCACATCCTCAACCTGGGTGAGTCTCACTGGAGTTACACGACACATTCAGAACTGAGAGAAAGATTCTTTGGGATTCTACAGTTTTGGTGTAAAATCTCTTTAAATTCTTAGGGATTGTTATGAAGACGTGTGTGTGTGTGTGTGTGTGTGTGTGTGTGTGTGTGTGTGTGTGTGTGTGTGTGTGTGTGTGTGGCGTGCTAGGAGTGGAAGGTCATATGAAGGAAATTATTAATAAAAATAAAAAAAAGTGGTCTGGGCATTGTATCAGCAACTTGTTTAAACAATTATAAATTATTTTATTTTCATGTTTAATAGCACAATTAAGTCCTCAGGTTCACGATTATCAATATCATTATTGATTGTTATTCAGTGTTTTCTCACACCTGAAAATAACATCACATTTGACATCATTAACTAGGACCTGCTTGATATTAAAAAGAAAGACAAGATTCGATAAATACAAAAATTTGGAATGTACGCTAGAACCCTCCATTTAGTTTTGCTTTAACCAAGTTGGCCTTTGCTGAAATGTTTAACTTAATCTTAATCTTAAAAAACAACATGATCCCTGATGGTAAAAGTCTGTAATAAGCATTTTTTTTCCTGTTTAAAAAAAGTAATTTTTCCTCTGCATTAACTTTCTGTGGTGTTATCATCGCCCCCTTGTGACCCAGACTGAAAATAGCACTTTATGATGGTGGTTTACTTTAAGAACATTTAAAAAGACATTATCAGTTGTTAATAACACCAGGAGACCAAAATGCTGAGCTGAAATATGTAACTATAGTTAAAATACCTGTGGTGCGGTGGCTTAGTGGTTAGCACTGTCGGCTTGCACCTCCAGGGTTCGGGTTCGATTCCCGTCTCGGGGTCTGTGTGCTTGTACAAGTTTGCTTGTTCTTCCTGTGCTTGGTGGGTTTCCTCCGGGTTACTCCAGTTTCCTCCCACAGTCCATAGACATGCAGATTAGACTAACTGGAGTTCCCAAATTGCCTGAAGTGTGCGTGTGCGTGCGTGTGTACACCCTGTGATGGATTGGCACCCTGTCCAGGGTGTACCCCGCCTCATGCCCTGAGTCTCCTGGGACAGACTCCAGGAATCCCCCCCTCAGCGTGACCTTGTATACATGATGAAGCGGTATAGGCGATGAGTCAGTGAGTGAGTTTAACATACCTGTCTGTCTCTCTGTCTGTCTGTCTGTAGTGGAGATCTCCCTGGTGGTCTGTGATAAAGAGGAAAAAGCCGAGTCTCTGTTGTTGAACAAGGAGAATGGCATGATTCCTACTCTGTCCTGTCTGGTGCTCATTAACCCTGTGAGCACCGCTCTGGTGGAGAGAGGGAGGGACTGCGGTGTGGAGATTCTGCAGCTCGAACAGCTAATGGTAAAAACTATCAAATCTAAATGTCAGACAGAAAAGTAAGCATGTTAATGTACATTATAGTAACGTGATGTGTATCTTCCTGCAGGACATGGGGAGGGAAAATCTCCAGCCTGCAGTAGTAAGTGTCCTCTAAAGCATCTCCTGAATTACACCCGTGTATGTCAGCTTGGGATAAATGAGGACGGCATGATCTCTGGCTCAGACCTCAATGAGACCGACACCACATATTCATCATCATGTATTAATGATTGAAAGTGATTTGTGTGTGTGTGTGTGTGTGTGTGTGTGTGTGTGTGTGTGTTGTAGCCTCCTCAGCCTCAGGACCTGGCTGTGGTGTGTTTCACCAGTGGAACTACAGGTACAGTGTCTTACATCACTCTGATAGTCACTCTGCGTAAAGCTGGAAATAACACGCGATTATTCAAACTATGTCTCATGTCTCGTATTCAGTTGTGCCACTTGTTTATGGTGTGAACATGAGTAGGGAATTCGAGCAAGTAATGTATATATATAAAGGATGCGATGGACGAGACGACCTTTTTCTCTGTTCACGCTTCTTGTTCATTTAGGAAAGCCAAAAGGAGCCATGATCACACACGGCAACATCGCCTCCAACACCTCCTCCGTCATTAAGATTCTGGAGGTCAGTCACAAACTCTCACTTTATTTATTTATTTATTTATGTATTCCTGATTTCGTTTTTTCTTTGCTGTACTGCATGTCTTAGACGTTACTCGTTGTTCATGCTGTGCGAGACATACTGTACAGTACACAACACACTGTGCAGAGAAACATAAAGCAGTAATAAAAATATTGTCAGGAGTGAGTCAGGCACCAGGAGACTGAGGTTGATGTTCAGACTCTGGGTTGATGTCATGAAGAATGAAATGGATTGAATGTAAGACTGTTATTGCTGTTCTGGGCTGTTCATGTGCCAGCTGCCACATCAGCTGACGGATAAGCCCCGCCCTGCCCCGGAGGTATATTCGTTGTTTCTGTGGCAGTTACTTAAGGGGTCGGGATTAATGTAACCTGCATGTCTTCGAACTGTGGGAGGAAACCCACTGAACACAGGCTATTGAACCCTGACCCTGAAGGTGCGAGGCGACAGTGCTAACCACCACGCCATAATGCCACAAAGTCAAAGGCTATTATTATTATTATTATGCAATTTAATTATTAGAAGCTAATTTATTTTAATTAGTTAGCTAACTAGCTAGCCGTGTCCTAGGCGTTCAATAAAATCAAGTTATTAATATTTACTAATTTATATATTCATCATTTAGGCATTTGGCAGACGCAATTATCCAGAGTGACTTACAAAAAGTGCTTTGAAGTTTCCGTCATTGGACAAATACTTACACTGGGTGCCAATCAGTCAAACACAGTTGGGAAGGTTTATTTATTATTATTTAATAACTATTATTATTATATATATATTTTTATAACTATTATTAACTAATAACTATTATATAAGTATATTGTATAACTATTATTAAATTAACTAATACTATTCCTTACAAATATTAGTATGACCTAGACAAAAAAAAGTATATAGATGATATAAAATATATATTTTTTATGTTAACGTAGCTCTCCGAGCTCCCCAACATGTCTGTTAATCCTCCAGCTGAAATATCCCGTAAAGAATTCATCTTCACACCTCATATTGTTTCACTCCTCCTCAGAACGCACTGTTTCAGTGTTTATGTAAATGAGATAATCCTGAGCCACACCTCCTGAACCAGCAGAGCTGAGGGTATCTTCTTATATGAGGTCACATTAGGGGGAGAAAAATGTAAGTGTACATAAAATAGAACAATCAGGGAACGTATTTTTTTTTTCTCATGTTTTTAGTCTGGAGACCCAGCTGCGTGTTTAAAAATGACTAAAAAGTGAATTTTGCCTTTGCAAATTCTGCTTTAAAGGAAACCAGAGCAGAGAAAAGAAACGCTCTTGGGTACAATACAACATGCTAAAGTGTTCAGAATTATCAGATATCTCTCATATCTATATTACTTACTACGCAATACATTCGAATAACTTTAAAAAGACGATTCTGAATTACAGAAGTGCAGAGAGTCGATCAGATTGTAACCTTAAATATTCTGTAGAAAAGTGCACGAAAGGACGAGAGCTACTTTGAGGCTGAGTATACAGTACAGTATATCGTATAGCGCACACGCTCGTTGGTTTGACGTGAACTAACCTGAGTAAATCTGAAAAGTTAAATGGGGGTTGAATTTAAACGCTCAGTAGTTTGGAATGGGGGCGGGTTCGCCTCCTCTCCTCCTCTCCTATTTATTTGTCTTCTTAATCTCCATCTATGTTCATTAGTATCTGTTTATTTCCTGCGGGACGCGTTACTGCTTCTCTCTCTCTGCCGCTCCGTCTCTCGTCTGAGGAGTGTGTGTGGAAAATAAATGGTGTGTTCTATCACTCAATAAATCCTGAACTCCTCCTTAAATCGGCAGCGTAGAAGACGAATCGCACGTTTAACTGTCGCTGTAAGTGCCGAACCATCGGCTTGATTACCCACTTAAAACGTAATGCCTCGAATATTTCACGCGGCTGATGATCCGTGCCAGATTTCTGTCACGTCACGGGATTATCTCTTTGTTCTTTTTCATTCGCAGGGCTTCTTCGAGATTCGCCAGGAGGACGTGTCGATCTCGTACCTGCCCCTGGCTCACATGTTCGAGCGCATGATTCAGGTGACAAGTCTCGCTTGTTCACGAGTTTATTAATTACCCCTTAATGCGATGCCCTCTGATTCGCTCGTTCCCGTAAGGGAGGAGGTCAAAGGTCATAATAGAGGCGTATAAAATTTACAGTCGTAGCATGAAATAAGGTACAGATTTATTATAGAAAAGTATGGATTTTAGTATCCGTCATCAGTTTTATGACTTTTTGTTATTGCCTCCTTAAAATCAACACCACAAGGGTGGCATAAAGTCAGCATCCGTGAAAGAGAAAGAAATCTGTATAATTCATCAAGTTGCTCCTTTAGATCCTTTCCTCGATGAATTCCTCCTTCATCATCTTGTCTGATTTCAGGTGTCTATGTTCTGTCACGGCGCGCGGGTGGGCTTCTACCAGGGCGACATCTCGCTGCTCATGGACGACATTAAAACTCTGAAGCCCACCTTCTTCCCGGTGGTGCCCCGCCTACTCAACCGCATCTACGACAAGGTCGGTACCAGTGTATACGCGCACACACACACACACACACACACACACACACACACACACACACACACATGTGGAGCTCCTGTGCAGTATGCATGAAGGTTGTCAAGTCTGCTAATAATTAAGAGCAAAATATCAAAATAGTTCAGAGCTCTAGGGATTTTTTTTTTTCCGATAATCAATATTAACTGACGCAGTGTTTGCGGATGAGATCAGTATCAGATTGGCTTAAAAAAAAAAAATATCTAATTCTAATAAGCACATGATTTCTATGGTTTCAGGATTATTATTAATTTCTTATGTATTTAAAGAGAAAGGAAAGTTTAACTTGAGCAATTTGACATACTGTTTCAGAGTGAGAGGGGTTGAGCTATTCTGGTGTGTGTGTGTGTGTGTGTGTGTGTGTGTGTGTGTGTGTGAGTGTGTAGGGGGCGGGGGGGGGATGGGGGGCTTATATAAACCTAGTTGGTTTGTTTAAGCCATGGCCAATACAAGAATTGAAAATGGACAAAAAGCAAGAAAGTTTTTTTTCTCACAATTGTTGTTCACGCACACTGGTGGAGACTCATCTGGATGTCTAAATATGTCTAAAAAAATGTATTTTACAGAATTGGTTCCCAGTAACATGGGGTTGCAGGATTTCATCCAAAGAATCTCATTGCGATTATTGTGGCACGTACTGTGATATAAATTTGTACTGCATTAGTTCATTGTTAAATGTACCAGTTTGTGTTCATATTGGCTAACAGCAAATATCTGGAAAATTGACCCCATTAACAGTTGTTTATAAATTAAAAATTATTATTTTAATTAAAACCATTAAAACCAAAGCATAGGTCAAAGGAAAAAAGGCGTTTACATGGAATCCCTGCCGGTATGTGTTAACAGGGAGGCTTTAGACTCCTGTGTATTTGGGTTTTTGGATATATCAGGTAGACTGGAAGTTATCATTACTTTTATAACGTGTAAATTTACCACTCTGGGAATATGGGAATGACCAAAAATGTAGTACTCTCAAATTCGGCATATTTATTTATTTATTTTTGCTCATAAAAAAAAAAAAGATGTAATCATATGTACTGTATGTGTGATATTTCTTTGTTTCTTTGCCTACAGTATGTGACGCCTTTTTTTTTTTTTTTTTGCTCAGTCATGTTTGTGTAGTTAGTTAAAATAAAATAAAACTTCGTTCATTATATCGCCTAGGTTGTGCTGAAAAAAAGGATATATCACTCTATACTGCACAATCCTGAGCCCTATATGTGTTTATTAAAAATCATCAAAAACAAATAATGGCTAAAATATTCTGGGGCTTAAGAGCTACAAAGTAAATAAGTACAGTACTTATTAACAAACTCTATATAAACTCCTGACTGTGTACATATTACCCGTAATAAAATGCAGCCTTTGGTGATTCTCAGGTCCATATTACGACTTTTTTTATACGATTTTGTAATTGTGCACTCTTTCTTTATAATATAACCATATAAGTTATTTTTTGTTTTTATGATAATGTGATTGCAACGTATTATAAATAAATCACTTCACTATACCCTGGAGTTTTTATAGAGTGACCCTAATGCTAAATTACAGGTAATTATTTCTTGAATGAACAAGTTATTAACATTGCTACCCGAGACATAATCTACACATATTATAAAACTGTAAAGTTGGCATGTCTGTACATTGAAGATATTTGGGTAAAAATTATTTGGGGGGGACGAAGGATGAGTAATAGTTAGTAGAACACATTAAGATGGTTTTTGGAATTTTAGTTTGTTTGTGCGTGCATCACGTAAAAACTTGAGCTTGAGGTAACATATACAGTAGACTTTGTTTCATCACAATTTGCCCACGGGAAAAGAAGATATGCTAATTCGAATTTTAAATGGAAAACGTCCTTAGATTATAAAAAACAACCTAACCAAATAAACGCGATCTCACACCTTCATTTTGTGCACTTCATGGTAACAGCTAAAAATTTTAGTTCATTCCAAAATTCAACAGATGATGTTCTACAATCTAATAAGTGCAATTAAATTCCACGTGAATGAAACATCACGGGAACATGTAGGTTAGCATAAAATATCCAGTCATGACATTTCAAATATTTTTAGTCTGGGGGGAAAAAAATTATTTCAAGTCCCTCTTTTTGTATTATGTTGCTGAAAAGAAAAGAAGCAGTAGTGGAATTATTTCACACTTAGAGATAATGAGGTGGAATATGACATCTTAAATGGTTCCTGGAGCTAATATCAGCTGTATTCTAGTGTAATTATTGTTTTGGACTTCAGCTGAGTGTATTAGCCTGCATATTCAATTGAGTTCACAGTAGCAGTCCTGAGTTGTCTGTGTGTTTTTTTTTTTACATAGAATTCTTCAGGTCAATGTTTCCAAATTCTTGCAAATTTCCTCTTTCTACAAGCAGACGAGTATCACTATCAGTATTGGGATAGTCTTGTTTCTCTTTTTTTTTTGTCTACTTAACTTCATTAGAAAGAGAAATGAGAGAGGCTTGTGAGGAACAACTCTTCATACTATATAATGTAAATGATGTCATTCTTTAATATAACAAAATATTGTTTGTGTTTACACATTGCTGCGATATACTTTCTCACATGCTGTTAACGGAAAATACCGTGTTGGTGTTGGAGCCTGTGACACGACACTGCGTTGGTAATTATTTTCCTACAACAGCATGGCCTGTCATGTTTTAAACCTTACATGTGAAAAGTACTGCGTTCGACATTTCGAATTTAGAAACGATTAACCTTCCTGAATTCAAATGCCATTTTCCTCCACTAACATGTGCACACTCCTACACACACTCACCCACCCACACACACACACACACACACATACAAAACATGTATTCTGACACACAACAGTGTTTATATTGAAAGGTCACAGCCGAAATGCTAAGCACACAATTTGCCCCTTATAATGAAAGGCTTGTGAATAATTCCTCCTAGGTAATCGCTCGTGTACTAGTTATGAACAACTTGTACTTCTTCATAACGATGAAACACTGGTGCAAAACAGGAACCTCAGGCCTTTTGCTATATGGAACAAATGAAGGTGAAAATTTTCAAGGTAAGCCATTTTACAAATGATATCTACTTTCCATGACAGGAGCTGTATGCGGATTTGTACCGAATCGGTGGAGAACTCCCATATGTACAGATAAGCAATAACAATTAAGCTTTTGCACAACATGAAAGCTGAACCTTGTACAACAGTAAATGCACACATCTGTAACACACCCATAAGTCAAATATTGAACTGTACAGTCATATTGGAAATTTATACACAAACACGACCAAGTCCGACATTAAATTCTTATAAATCTTGGGTGGGAGAGCAACGTGTCTCCCAAGCTTGAATTAAAACAACAAAAGACGTTTGTCTGCAGCAAATATTGCATCACGGACTCAACAGGAAAATACCTTCCTAAATATTCTCTAGAGTTTCAACACAGCAAATAAAGTTCCAAAGTAAACATATATTCATGTAAATGTGTGTGTGGGTGTGTGTGTGTGTGTGTCCACAGTGGATCAAACCACTTTGTAAACCCATTAGGCTTGACCAAAATGTCACCTCACATGCACGCGGTGAACAAACTGTACCCTGGTTGATGTGTTAACCCGCTGCCATGGACAGTCCATAAGAAACCCATGCTTTGTATTCATTCACTGAAAGGACAAAGGAGAAAGAAAAAAAAACTAACCCTAACCGGTGCATTACAGCATAACTGTACGCTATTAAACAAGACCATGCTAAATAAAGAGCTCTTTGTTTAGCCATGTGTAAAATATATGAAGTATATATTATTCTAACCACCGTTACGATCATCTGAGTGGCATTTTAACAGCCACAGAGTTGTTTCTTTTTAAAGAGGTAGTGAAAATGTTTGCTGCGTGATGTGGCTTCGGCTGTAAATGTCACAGTGCTAAAGGTTTGTTTTCTTCAAATATGCCAAGATTAGATCAGGGTTTCCTTACACAGCCTGTGTGTGCTAGGCGATTCCTTGGGATATTTGAGAGCAAACTGCTCTAATGCCTTTTGTAAAGGTTTTTTTTTTCCTCCATACGATTAAACAAACTCGTCAAGCAGGAGGTGATGAAGTCATCAGAAGGTTGGATATTGTGCAGACATGCCTTTCAGACTTCAAGACGCTGCATGTGTTTAAAGTTCTTTGACTGCTAACGCCTTCTATGGATGTGATCGAGCGACGGGATTCCGGGAACAGAGAATTTATGCAACACAGCAGTTGCCACTTGGCAGATAATGGAACACACACACACACACACACACACACATCAGATAAAAATACTACTTTGTGATTTCCAGTGGATATATTAAATGTTATTTTAGTAGGCTAAATAGGACACCACTGACGGCAGACATTTTGGTCTAGAAAGCACGGAATTGGTTTAGTTTCAACATTTACAGTATGATTGACTTCTAACCTCTGCATAATGCTACATTATTATATGCAATAAATTCATACCTGTTAAACAAAAAAGTTCTATTCATCAGAAAGGCCAGATCGAAAATATTTAACCATATGCTGTGAAATACAGTCTTATTACTACAGAATTAAGTTTCTTTTTGAAACTTTCTTCGTGCTGTTGCTTCAAACTACTATGACATTATCTGTTTTCACACTTTTGTGGGTTACAGCTTTGTTCATGCAGACTGCAGACATGTCCTATAGCACTCTTAAAACATTATTGTTAAAAAAAAATAAAAATTGATCATTCATGTATATCAATAAAGGTACTGTACTTTTACAAACTTTCAGTCGTCCTTGTTTCTGGGGTGGTGCCATCAGGTAAACCTGATTTGTGCCTTGTACATGTGGTGCAGATGGTGCAAGCTTTAATTTGCTTTTAGTGTGAAGCTGTAAAAGTATAGTACTTTAGTGGTCCATAATGCACAAATAAATGCACTCTAAAGAATTACAATTAGGATGTTTTTCATTGCTGTATTTTAAGCTATCTTGAATTATTTTGAAATACACATTTCAAAATAAAATATGCATCCTTTTTACGTATACACTGTTGATGGTGCAAGAATATGTATATTTTTTTCTTTCTTTTTTTTTTTCTTTTTTGAACATGAACCTTGATATGGTGGATTCTTTTTGTATCATAGTCGCCCTTGAATTGCTCGAGCATGTAAATGCAAAACAACCTGTGGTGTTTTCGCTGTTTTTTTTTTGTTGTTGTTGTTTTATTGCACTCACAAATTCATGCATTATACAAATCTGTATCTGTGCGTGCAAAATGATCGAAGACAACGTGACTACTGATAAAAGGACAAAAAGTTTCACTGCATGGTGTGACACTTTTTTTTTTTTTAAGATCAGCCTTTGACAAGCTACTGCTAGAGATTTCAGAAGGAGCTCGACGGCTGAGAAGCTTTTTCTCGCAGAACACCCACCTCTCCTGTATCTGCCAAATGCTCCAAAGTAACGATGCCTTTGCTTTTCGTTTCGTTGTCGCTCAGCACGTCGTCCTCTGACTCCTCTAAGCCCACGGACGAGCCAGTGGACGATACGGACGAGTTGGACAGCTTGCGGCGCAGCGGCGCTCCTCCGTTCAGCCCCTCCGCCTCCTCGTACTCGAGCTGCCGCGCGCCGCTGCCTTCGTCCGCCGTAACGGTCAGCTGCGGCACCAAGCGCGCGCTCGCCATCGGCAGCCGCTCATTACCGACGTGTGCGGACGAGCAGTGTCCCTGGCGCTCTTTCCCGCTCAGGGGAGAGGAGCTACAGGTCAACGCCTCCTTCAGAGACCTCCGCCTCTCTTTTGGCATCGATAATGGACTCGGTTTTTAAAGGAAAATCTACGTCTCGTAATCCACGTTGACACTGATTCCGAGTATCAAATCCACGCATTAGTTAATCATCGGGTTGTAAAAATCCAGTCGGTCGCGGTGATCCTCCAGAGTCCGCTCGGTGCTGTTTGCACTGATGCGTGCTGCTGCAGTCGTGGGGAAGCCCTGTGACACACGTAACCTCAGCGCGGTTCTCTGGGCTAAACTGGATCTTCCGCGTTTCAGTCTCACTGTTCTTCTGCTTCCTGACTTTGTTTGTTTCACTCATTTCCTCGTTAGCACCTGCGCGTTTAGCCTATTACATCTCTCTCACACACACAGAGGGTTCCCTCTACCAGTGAGCCACCAACAGCAATCACAGCACAACTACTCCTACTATTACTACCGCTAATAAAACACTACAACTACTGCTATTACACTACAAACACTACTGCTGCTGCTATTACTAACAACAAACATACTACAATTACAGCTGCTAACAACAATAGCCATAACACTACTACCACTGCTATCACTAACAACAACAAAAATACTACAACTACTGCTGCTAATAAGAACATTGACCATAACACTACTACCACTGCTATTACCAACATCAATAACAATATAAATACTATAGCTACTGCTGCTAACAACATTAACCATAACACTACTACCACCACTGGTATTACTAACAACAACAACAACAATACTACTATGGTAGGACTAAAATGTCAAGTCATATTAATTTTAGTGTACTAAAAACCATGCACCATCAAATTCCAGCCTTAGGTAGGTGTGCATGGAGTTTGCATGTTTTCCCCGCGCTTGGTGGGTTTCCTCTGGGTACACCGGTTTCCTCTCACTGTCTAAAGACATGCAGATTAAGCTAATTGGTGTTCCCAAATTGCTTGTAGTGTGTGTAGGGTACCCTATAATAGATTGGCACATCGTCCAGGGTGTACGCTACAGTAAGTCTCCCCCATAATCAGGGGCGGACTGGCCATCGGGAGCACCGGGACATTTCCCGGTGGCCTGCCGGTCGTTCTGGCCTGCCGGCTGCCGCTGTGCAGACGATCAGCCTGGCATGTGCTAGTGCTTATGTGTG
>JAQMYK010000039.1:27138009-27152149 GCA_030014345.1 Clarias buthupogon | reverse complement strand
GTGTGTGTGTGTGTGTGTGTGTGTGTGTGTGTGTGTGTGTGTGTGTGTGTGTGTGTGTGTGTGTGTGTGTTAGATCTGTATCCGGGGACCCAGTATATTCCAAGGTTACCTGAGGGACGAAGAGAGGACGGCCGAGGCTCTGGACAGTGACGGCTGGCTGCACACCGGGGATGTGGGACAGTGGCTGCCGGTGACTGAAAAAACACACACGCGTACATAATAAAAAAACACAGCAGCATAATGAGTGAAATACAGTCAGGTCAACTTCCTCGAGTGAACTTTTCATATCATCATTTATTAAAGACTAATCCAGGGTTTGTACAAACAAACAAACAAACAAGAGGAAAAGTTAAATGTATGACGCATAATAAATGTGACTCCCTTTCACTTTGAAACAGAAAGGGTTATTATCCAGGTTTTCCATCGCTAAATTTAATAAAAACCTTGATGATGATGAATCCAAATCAGTTTACACATCATTATGTGACTTGTTAAAATGTGCGTGCTTTGTGTAATTTAATTCAATTGAACGTAGATGCACAATATTAGCCTGTAAAATGTGTTGTTGCTATTATTATTATTATTATTATAAACATTGGTAAGACGTAGAAGATTCTTTTTCTAAACTAGGCTCTTGCAAATAGTTATATAAACAATAAATAGATCATTTATATTATAAATCTATATTTGTTATTTTTTATAGTTATATCCGGTATTAAAAAAACTTAACAAGTAGTAGAAATAATAATAGTAATCTAGTTATCCTTTATTGTCTCTACCGCTGGCCATAAACAGGAACAAATTAGATTTATATATTGTTATTGATTTGAAAAGAAAAAAAAAGGATAACTATGATTTTCATATTTGAGAGAATGCATTTTAAGACCTGAACTTTACAAAAGTAATAAGGTGTTGTAAATGTATTATTTGGATTGAATAATGAAAAAGCCATATCGTGTGTGTGTTTGTGTGTGGGGGTTAGAACGGCACTCTTCAGATCATTGACAGAAAGAAGAACATCTTTAAACTGTCTCAGGGAGAGTACATCGCTCCAGAGAAGATCGAGAACGTCTACATGCGCAGTGTACCTGTGCTGCAGGTGTTTGTGCATGGAGACAGTCTACAGGTAAACACACACACACACATACACACACATTGATAACATTTACTCTGCATACTGATCATATGGCGTAGAGTCAGCTACAGTGTGTTGGGACTCTTTAATTTACTCAAGTCTTGTGTGTTTGTGTTTTGTTTGTTTGTGTTGTCAGTCTTTTCTGATAGGTATTGTGGTCCCAGACCCTGAAGTGTTTGTCAACTGGGCCAAAGAGAGAGGCATTGTGGGATCTTATGAAGAGCTCTGCCAGAATCCTGTGAGTTATTATATCTGTTGTGTGTGTGTGTGTGTGTGTGTGTGTGTAAATATAATTATAATATGTTCAGATATGATTGAAGCTTAAAGTTGTGTAACGAGGTGTTTGTGTCTTTATTTCAGGACGTGAAGAAAGCTGTACTGGAGGACATGACTGCAGTGGGGAAGGAAGCAGGACTGAAGTCTTTTGAGCAGGTACAACACACACACACACACACACACACACACACACAGTGTCCTGATAACAATCAGCCAAAACACAGTATTGGTGCTTATTATTATTTTTTTTCTTATGTTCTACATACTGTATAATACAGAAAACGTGTGTGTGGCTAAAGAAGCTACTTCTAAAGTTTATGCAACATGGATTTTTCCCCCCGCCCAATTTTGCTTCCCTAAAAATATCAAGTTTTTAATTTATCCATTTTGGAGAGATGATTTTATATGAGCCCCAAAAATGGCAATTTTTCAGCGTTATACTGTTTCACTTCAAACAATAATCATTTAAAATGCAAATTATTCATATTTCTCTGAGTATCAATACTCAGAGTTTCATCTGAGTGACGGTTAAGATCATTGAAAGATTTGAATTGGAAAAAGTTACGCACACTACATGAAATTATATTTAGCAAATATGTTTCTTTTTAGCTGATAAAAATATAAATGTGTACGCATATTTACACAAAACTGAGCATAGATCGCGTGATGAGGAGAATTATGTATTATAAAAAATGGTGTTATACTGTATGATCCTCTCTGAAATTTCACTTTTTCACCTCTGTGACACTTTTTAGCACCGATACCATGTTTAAGGCCGAATATAAATTGCATTGTTTTTTACCTTCAATAATTTCAGGACAGAGAACAAGACGCTGGTGAACAGGAATTACTTTACATTAAATATAAAAAAAATAAGTGTTTAAATGCCAAATTGTTGTGGTTGAGGAATAAAACACTCCAGGACGTGTAACAGTAGCTCTGCTTCCAAGAGTTTCATTGTTTAAGAATAAACCCACCAACCTCACACGCCTCCGTTGTCATCTCTGTTCCAGGTGAAGGATTTGTATCTGCACCCCGAACTGTTCAGCATCAGCAACGGCCTCCTCACTCCCACCCTGAAAAGCAAACGGATCGACCTGCGCCGTGTCTTCAGCGAGCAGATCGCGCACATGTACAGCACATCAGCCATGTAGTCCGTGTTCAATTAATAACATCCTTAGCTAACTGTAGGATCGGTGCTGAACTGGAAACGCTCCAGCGATCATAAGCTAGATAGTGCGCAGGAATCTCTACTGGGGTCGCGCACAAGTCAGTACACGCTGTCTGACATGCAGGTCGCTTTGACCTTTGACCCTCTAAATCAGGAGGCAGAGTGCAAAGATTCTTAAACACTATCGCAATCGTCGGAAAACAATGACGTCCATGTCCTGCTGCTGTAACGAATTAATTCCTACTAGTTCCTAATCACATTTTTTTTTCCTTTTTAATTTAGTTAAAAGCAAAAAGTTTGATTGTTCATGGCTTGATTCATGGACCGTGCGAAATGGACAATGCTAATTTCTCACCGTAGAAGCATAAATCTGTAATTTATGCAGTGTGTATTATAAAGCAAACATTTGAACTGTAAATGTGGACTTTTTTTTTTGTGAGCTGTACATATTGAATATTAAAAGTGCAGATTCTGAAAATATTTCACTAATTCCAGCCAGGTTAGAGATGTACTGTACTGTAATGTAATGTATTTTATATCTGTTGTCTCTTATCAAGCAGATGAATAAAGAGAAATACATTTTAATAGAGTTGTTCTAGTCAAGGTGTCTGAGTCTGGCTGGGGTAAACGGGGGTCATATTTATGGATAAAATATATGTATATACTGCTAAAAATTATATCTTATCAAGTGAGATTCTTGAATCTATGCAAATCTATCTATAATTGTGTAAAATAACTTTACACCAAAATATCAGATTATTAAGCTTATTTCTAGTCAAATGGTATTAAAAAAATTGCAAGTGAAAAATTTATCTATTGGTTGATAATTTTTCTTCGCTCAAGAAATAAATTCCTAAAAACTAGAAAGATTATCTGCCAGAAGAAAAATAAGTTTTTGTTTGGAATTTTAGTAACTTTTGACTAAAATTAGGCCTAATAACCTAATATTTAGTTTAGTGTAAAATTATTTAAAAAGATTCTAAATTGATTTTGCTAGATTCAAAAATATTTTATTTGCTTGGATGCTACTAAGTTTTGCATTGTAGATTCAAGAGTCTTAATTCTGATTGCTCAAACTTTGTTGACTGAACTTATCAAATCAGTTTTGTTTTTTTATAATATTGATACCATTTAAATCTTTTATTAACAGCTTACACTGGAATGTCTGTGACGGCCGGTCCACTTGAAGTGATGAATGTGTAGAACTGTTGATTTGGTGGAGTTTTCTATAAGAAGACATTTATGTAAGATTTAAGGAAGGAGTCTCCAGTGTCAGAGCTTTGTAGCAGAGGTTGGGTGTTTTTTTGTTTTTTTTGCATTTGCTTCAATACAACATAAGCTGCTATAAAGTATTTATAAAATAAGTGACAAGAATTAACTTGTTTAAAGGATGTTTCTACAACTATAAACGGGGAAGCCTGACATCGCCATAAGAAGTCCCGTTTGCATTTTCAACAAGCCATGTGGAACATATTTTTATTTGTAGTAAATTCTGAAAACCATGTGCCACTTTGTGTTGGTCTATTACATTAAATCCCAATGAAACTCATTTATGTTTGTGGTTGTAACATGACAAAATGATCCATGCATTGGAACACAGTATGGCTGCAGATCGATCCCTGCTATCCGTTATCACCTGACTGTGGACGAGTTCCTTGTTGATCTTCTGGTTCCTCTCAAGAGTCCTTCCTATTGCCATCTCGGGGAGTTTTTCCTTGTCGTCCTCGGCTTGCTCATCAGACACAATCTGATCATTTTGATTCATTCACATTTTATACAAACTTCAATAAGTCTGATAGGATTCCTAGTGCTCTTACTGAAGTGGACAGTGAGTCTAAACCGAGCATGCAGTTCAAATACTTTCTGTTGACGGAGTTAGAGATGATCTTTAATGTAAAACCCCTCCATTATACTGTATATGACTGCAGGAATGAAACAGGTAATGCCAAATAACCTTACAATAAATGTTACAATAAATAAAGGTTGTAAAGGCCATGCCTTTTCACTAAACTAAAAACGTTGAAAGGTCCTTAAAAGGTCTTGCAAGTAGCTTTATTTTTCACATCAGGGGAAAAATAAAAATCAAGTTCTTCTATTAAACAGCATTAACAAGCAATTATACAAATTATAATTCAGGTTTTTTTTTTTTTTCCAACAACCGATTTATTGTACAACTTGTACGTTAAAACAAATACAAACGCGACCGGTACAAATGAAAAAGTAGGTGGGATTATAATCAAAGAATTCATTTTTAGTGTGCAAACAAATAAAAAAATAAAAAGAGAGATGAACGCTACATAAGAGATGATCAGATATCAGGACAAATCACAAATCCTGAAGATAAAGTCACGTGATTCAACAGAAATTACATGTAGTCATTGTTTAAAAGACGAAAGAACAAAATGCAACGTTTGTCTCCTTTGGAGAAGATGTGAAGGAAAAGAAAATAGGTTTTTCCGGCGCTCGGTCCCCGTATACGATCATACGTTATTCGAAACCTGGAAATTCTATGGCTGTAGTACATAAACAGTACACCTTCTTAAAACCACTACACACAAAGACGAGCAGTGTTTTGTTTGGGTCAGTAGAGGGCGCTACAGTACCAAGTAACAGAATTTGACATAACAGACGCTCTAATTGACTTCAGACACCATTTAAAATACTCCATTAACAATTAATAAATACTTTGTGCTAGTATTGAGTTACTAGATATCGCTCCGTTAGAGATGTAGCTGTAGAATTGCTGAGACAGAGGCGCTCGAGCAGACGGCAGGGTTTAGTGTTCAAAGCTACACGTATTTGACACGCATGCCGCGATTCCTAATGAAAAGCATTTGTGAAGTTCTTTACATTTGATACGTAAAGAAGCAGCGCGCTTCCAGTGATGTTCTACTCACCAGTGAGATGCTTCACTTTTCAGAAATTTCTCATATCATATAGCTTAAGATCTGCCTGAGGAAGGCTTCCTGCCGTTTTTTACCGTCATCATGAAACACAAATCGGAAATCTAACCCCGAACCCAGATCGCAAAAGAGAAGTTATAAAAAGACAGATGAAGATCAAATAGGTTACGTTCTTGACACCTTTCCTACATTTACACTCTCGGTAATCCCTACCACAGCTGCCTGAACTGAACTGACATCTGCTCCGTCGTCAGTCGTCCGCTACGATGGACAGAGCGCGGAGTTCGTTGAGCTTGGCCTCGTTCTGCTGTTCTCGCTCTTGGTCCGTCAGGCCGCCTTGATCGATGTGATCCGTCAGGTCACTGAAGTTCTTGTGCATCTCTGTGAAGTACACCACCTGAAACGAGAGGAAGAGAAATTAGACAAAGTCCTCATTCTTACTTATAATAGTTTGAGATTGTAAAAGATCTGAAAAGTTTAGGAGCAACACACACACACACACACACACGACACAGTTTCTTGGGGCGTCTGTTTATTAACCGCACTGACGGTTTAAGAGTTTTTCAATATCCACCTCTTCTTGGAATTCCAGGGTCCTGCCTGAGCTGCCGAGATGATTAATAGCGATTAATAACATTACAAGACACCAGGAGAAGTGGGCTGCTGGGAAATACAGTCGTTCCACCGGAAACCCACACACACACTGTGCGCATTTACTCAATTGCAGTGTTCTGTATACACATACGTACACACCATTCAGAATTCACACAGAAAGCCTCCTACCCTGTCTGGTTCATTCCACACCATGTTGATTTTTAACATTACTTTTAGGAGATGTGCCTTATCAGGACGTCCATCAAAGACATGTCCTCGTGCTAGTTGAATGAAAGATCAAGGTCTAAAAATACTATAATATACTTTTTCAATAAGGATTTAAATGCCATAATCATAATCAGACTCTGACTATACAAGGCCTTCGAGAACTCAGGAACAAGGAAAGGAAGACTGTATATGCTTAATTCTGTATTTATCATTTACAAGTTTCACTCTTAAACTCTATGCATTTTCTCAGTACTGTATTCTGGATCGTCACATTTGCATATTTAAACATATTCCCCTGGTTCTGGACTTTTCAGATATTCCTGTACATGATGATATTTCATGCAGATTTAACTGATTTCTAGTACTTCATTACTAGAAAGGTCACATTTATTTGCAAAGTCAAAAAAAACCCACTCACTTAACCAACAAACACTAAATTATATGTTAAAAGAAAATATCCTGTAAACACTCAAACAAAACCTCAATATCCTCAACCTCATTTCCAGTATTTTTCTTAGCCACAAGGCCAGGCGTCCCTTCTTATCCCCCGCCCCTTAATAAACATTTTTGATGCTGGAAGAAAGCATCGTTCATCCTGACTCGGAGTCAAGCGGTCTCCGTCAGTGCCTATTATCCAGCGCGGTAATTAAAAGATCAATCCAAGGCAGTGCCATTCTGTGATGTAGAAAGAGACCGGTTGCTGCTCGAGGGATCATGAGAAACGGATACCGCTCTGTCCTGTTTATGTGTTTAACTGGCAGCTTGGCCACATCAAGCACTGCCTGACGATCCGTTTACATGCAGCATGTGGGAGCGGCGTGGAGCCGGAGGGGCTCCCGTCACACACACTGAGCGATGGTCGGAGAAGGATGGAGCCACTGGGCGTGGGGGGGATTGAAAACGGGCGCAGTCCTACACATACATCCGCTTGCGTCCGTCTACGCCTAGGCCGATTGCTTAAAACCAAAATTGCAACGGTGAGGGAGTTTTCAAATGGCTTTTTTGTAAACGGACCCGTGACAGGTTAATGTGATGGTCAGCTCTTGGACATTTTTACTGTCGTGGTCAACAGCAGCTATCATTTCCTGGAGACGGATTTCAGTTGCAATCAGGGATTGCTAAAACAATGCCACATCCTCCCCGAGTTTACTAACGATGTCTGAAACCTCACTGTCCCAGGGGCCATAAAAACACTCATAATTACGGTACTGAGGATGCTCAAGAACCATTTTATTGGCATGGTTATATACGTATAGAGTATTATGAAACTTGAAAAAATGCGTCACCTTTTTAACCCAACCTCTAAACAGGTTACCTGGAATGTAGGTGTGATAACTACAGACAAGAAGGGGAAGAAAAAAAAAATCTGAAATTAAAGGCAGCTGTTAGATTTGGTTAACAGACAATCGGCACCCAAGACTCATGTACGCGCATTTGAGAGACCGCAGGCCAGCTTGTCTTATCTGATCCCACAGAAAAAGCTGAAAAATGTTAACGCTGGCTAGGATAGAAAGGGATCAGAACAGTCAGAGCATCACAGCCGGCGGTGTATGGAGCTCAGCAGGAAAAGAACACAAGGTTGTTGATCTGGCCTCCAAATTCTCCAGATCTCAATTTAAATCGAGCATCCATGGAATGTGCTGGACAAACAAGCCTGGCCCCACCTTGCAACTTACCACAACACGTAAGGGACCTAACGCTAACACACAACAGCGTTGTAGTCTGTTTAGCATCAACGTTAGCATGCTGCACTGCTCTCTTTAGACTGAGATGGCAAGGTCTAAATCATACTGCACCAAAAAACACAAAATGCCATTGAGGATTCCACGTTAATTGTAAAATTGAACATGTAAGTTGTTTAGCGAGATTTTACATTTCTTAAAACATACCTGAACGAGTAAAAACTCAAGAATGCAGTCCCTTAAGGACGGAAGAGTATTTAAGAGTGTGTGTTGGTGTGCAAGAACCCCCAATGAGATACAGTGGACTACCTAGCGCCTGCGGGGACAGAGGAGGCCTCATGACAACTCTCTAATTTTGACAGAGGTCCTAAAAACGATGGGAAGTGTGCATGTATATTTGTTCCGGAACAGCGTGTGATGTGGTGGAGCTCAGAAATGAAACGTTTGAGTTTTGCTTCGATCTGAGCAGAGGCGATCTCTGAACTGTGTGTGTATGATTCAGCAGGATGAGGGGACTCTCAGTTCCAGCAGATCTATGAGTCAGAGTGTTTAAGATATGTCCATTGTGGACTGTGGGCACACACACACACACACAGGCTGATCTCTTATAAGAGTCTCCTAGTTGAGAAATCAGGCTTGATAGCTGTTGCACATCTCAGTGAGTCTAAATACAGCATGTGTGATAGCGAGTCTCTGTGGTCCACCTACACACTGCCTCTTTAACGCAGCGATTCTCCTCTCTCAAACCGATGTACTATTCATACCTCTCAGAGCTTAAGCACCACATTGTGTGTGTGCGTGTGCGTATGAGGCAATTCACTGCCACCAACACCGCTAGTTTACTGGGTAAGGGTCATCTGTAGGGGCCTTTCTTACGTAGCATGGCCTCTTTCCACTTTACACAGCTAATACCATGGCTTCCCTTGCAGCTCAAGCTTCATCACAGTCTTGTTAATTCAAAATGAATTCTAATATTTTCTCTCGTGAGGTCTCAAAAAACTGGTCCCACGAGCAGCCGCTTCTCTACTGGTACTGATGCATGCTATTTCCTTAAAGCCTCTCCCTCTTTCTCTCTCTCTCTTCCTCCTACTCGTCCCTTGCTCTGACAGGAAGGAGGCTCTGCCAATCATTTTGAATGCACACCGAGTGATTCATGTTAAGGCTCCTCGCTAATCAGCTAATAAGATTACACAAACGGGGGACGCAACAGGAATGATGCTAATCCACCCTAATACAGGACAATTGCCAAAGGAGCGCTTGATCTCTCTCAGCTTGGATGGAGTAATTTCAGGATGGAAAGAAGAACGGGTTTAGCGGCATCACAGGACTCTCAGGCGGAGACCTTGGCCAACCCCACCAACCGCATCTCAAGTCCAATGTACATTAACTTCAGCCGAGTCTTCCCAGTCAAAATGTTTTATTTTTTTAATCTCCAACAACCCATCCTTCTATGTGGACATCATCTATTGTTACACTATGTGCAGCAGATCACTGAAGCAAATTGTAGTGTAAATCAATTTATTTGTTCTGGACAGAAAGAGTAAGTGAGTACATGATGACAATGCTACTACAATTAACTATTTGGCATGTCAAAGAGTAGCAAAAATAAAAACAAACACCATAATTCCTGGAGGTGCAGCTACATTTCTTTTGCACTATACCTCCAGATCTGTTTGCAGAACAGACAATCCTCACTGCCTGCACCTCCCCAGGCCAATCCTTCCTCTATTTTTTCCCCCATTGTTTTCATGTTTCCGTACAAAGCAGCACAACAGACTTGATCGAGGCTCTCATGTTTGTTTTTGGAAGAATGTGGGATTTAAGGATTAGGCATGCTTCACCTGGGACTTTTCTTCCATGGACTAACACATTGGACACATGGACATTCACTACCTCAACTAATCTCACCACCCCATCTTGACCTACACTAACCGCCTACTGACATCACCACCTGACTAATCCAAACCTAACTAGACTTAACAGACTAACCATACCACCTTTTCTTACCGCAACACACCACCTTGACTATCCTTAATAACTTACCAACCTCACCCCAACATGAACAACCCTAACCACCCACCAACCTGAACAACCCTAACCACCCACTAACCTCACCCCAACCTGAACAACCCTAACCACCCACTAACCTTGACCCATCAAAATTAAAACTCACTACCCACTAATCCCTACACCCAACCTTGGTCAACTCTAACCACCCCACGCACTCCACCACGTGTAACTCTAACCTCACCACCCCACTCATCACATCCCAATTAACCATAACCTCACCACCCAACCTCAACCGATTCTAACCACCAACTATCCTCACTACTCACCCTCAACAAACTCAAGCCACCCAGTAACTTCACCACCCCACCCTGAGCAACCTTCAACACCTACCAACCTTGCCACCAAAACTTGAGTAACCCTAACCACCTATAAACTCAACCCATCTTGTCAGCCCTTACCACCTGGGTCTGACCCCATTACCTCACCTGACCCCACCACCTGACTCATCCACACCTAACTAGCCATAACATAATAACCAGCCACCAGTTAATCTGACACCACCACTCCACCTTGACTAACCCTAAGCACCCACCAACCTTACCACCTTGTCTGACCCCATATTACTTCAATCTAACCCTTATAGATTAACCCCACCACAATACATCAACTAACGCCACCTTTTGCCTAACCTCAGCACCTAATCTGACGTCACCTCTTCACCTCATCAAAACTCCACTATCCCACCTGAACAAACGTTCGTTCCTTATCGGGCAAATTTCTCCTTTCAAAGGTTCACTAAATGGGTGGGGATGAAGAAGTGCTGTGAGTTAACCTTCAGTGCACACTTCAACAGCTGTTCCCACTATGCTTGTATCTTAGAAGTCCTGTGCTTTCATAAAGCCTCAGGAACATTATGTCTACTGACAAACCAAAGGTAAACACATGCACACACTAACAATCACAAGGTTACAATTGTGTAAGCCACATGATGTGTCCGTTCACTCAAAGTTAATCATCACTGCGTGGGGCAGGAGGTTAGTGGTAAAAAACGAAATACCATGTTTGTGTGCGCGCGCGCGTGTGTATGAGTGAGAGAGAATGAGAGACAGAGACACAAATAATTATGAACTTCCTGAAGTGACAGCCTGAGCTGAAGCAGGATTGTGGGGGTTAATCACATTATAGACAGGAGGAGGGTGGGGAGAGAGAGAGAGAGAGAGAGAGAGAGAGAGAGAGAGAGAGAGAGAGAGATGTGCATGTATGTGTGCGCGCAAAAAAAACTGAAAAAAGGAGCAGTGTGTGTTTGACCATTTCTATTAGGTGGTCAAGGTTAATCACATTAGATCTGGGTGGAGAGAGCAGCAGAGGGGACTACGGCCTTGTGCGCGTTTGTGTGCGCGCGCACATGCTCTCGTCCATGTAAATAACAAGAAAGGGGAAATCACGAGTGTGTTGTCTTCCCTAACAAGCACGTTCAGCCTTTCAAACATCACAGCCACGTTTTAATGATCCAGAACACAACGTATGCATTTGTAAGGGAGGGCGACAGAAGTTAATTACTTAATTACCTTACAGACAAGTGCTGTGAAGCAGGAATTTGATTTTGTCAGATGGAAATTAATAATAAAAAGAAATAACCAAGATGATGACAGTGATACAGCTAAGTAATTACCTCCAGTTAAGTATCGTATTTGTCCCAATTAAGGGTGCAGCTAATTATACACCATGCTAAGTGCTAAGCAAATGACATTTCAAAATTGTAATATATAGTTTTATATAAAATTGTTCATTGACAGTTCCTGAAAAAATAAAAATATATACAGATGCAAATGCTATGAAATATGCACACTGTGAATGTCCCAACGAGCCTACACAGCCTGAGACCTTCCTCTAGTAAACCAATTTTGCAATCTGACTTTAAGGCCATAATTGGTGTTTATGATGTTGGAGTTTGGATTTAATATTTAAATGAGGGGATTTCTTAAAAAGTAATGTGGTGACTGTTTTCACATTGTTTTTTTTCCTACAGATTAATCAGAAATGTGTAGGGAGGAAAAATGCATCTTCTTGCTGATGTTGAGCGACTTGTAAAACGCACCTGATGTTTTGGAAATATAAGTTGAGCTTGAGTTATGTTGCCCATTCAGGTATTTAATTTTCATTTAGGGGGAAAAAAGAGCTTCAAATTAAAGAAAGGATTAAGTATGTAATCTTTTTTTTTTCAGTTTGTGACAGAAATTAAACAGCAGTCAACTAATTTTTCTTGGCAATCCCAAGGTCGTCCCAAGAATTTGGGATCCGAGATTTCTGTGTGTGTGTGTGTGTGTGTGTGTGTATTTTTTAAGGTGTATTTGAAGAAAAAAGAAAGAAAGAAAAAAAAAAAACATTTGATTTCACTTGAGTGTGGAGCTTTAGGTCACTCAATTACGAGCCAATACAGAGTCCTTCTAAGATGTTGAGAGCCACATAAGATCGGTATCAGAAAGACTTTTTTCTTTCTCACCTACCTTGGTTTTGAGGTTGAAACCCATTTTAAAAAGTTACCTACCTCTTTTGGCATGGCATCATGCTTTGCAGAACAAATGGTTGGTACAGAACGTCAGACAGGACCAGTAGCAGTGTTTAACAATGCTGCTATTTCATCACTACTGTAATAAACCAATCAGCCAGAACAATGAGCTCACCTATGAACTTTTATCTTTTCGTGCAGGTCCCTCTTGCGTCACTAAAACAACCCTGAACCATCCAGGCATGGTTCAGACTTCTAAAGGTATCTGGCACCAGTGTGCTAGCATCAGATCCTTTAAGTTGTAAGGTGGGGCCCTCATGTATCAGGACGTGTTTGTTCAGGACATCCCACAGATGCTTAATCAGTTTAAAGATCTGGGGAATTTGGAGTCCAATTCTATACCTTTAACTATTAGTCATGTTCTTCAAACCACGCCTGAGAGACTTTGCATTGTGGCAGGATGCAATATCCTGTTTAAAAGAGCCCACTGCCATCAGTTGGTCTGTAACAATTTTTGCTAGGTGATAGATATTTAAGTCGCAGCCACATGAGTGCCAGGACAAAGGGGTTGTTATTCACTTCACCTGCCAGTGCTTTTAAATATTATGGCTGGTCGGGGTATATATAAAAATATACAAGGCTGAGTCAAAATTTATCCTCACTCCGCATTCTGTTCAAAGCTACTGTCTCTCCGGTCACTGCTTTGCAGATGTGAACGTTGTTTGAACCCCATGTGTGAACAAAAATGGATGCTCCACTTGTGATTTGCACAAAAGAAGAGCAGCGTGCAGCGATTCGTTTTTTGTGGCCTGGGGGTGTACGTATATATGGTGCCTTTATTTATCGAAGACATGGTGCGCAGTATAGAGGAATGGTGTTTTGTCGTGAAAAAGTGTGTATGAATGAATAGAGGATTTCAAGGAAGGTCGCATTCGTGGTTCGCAGCTCAGCCCAAAACACTTTTTAATTAAGAAATACGAAAGCTTGTTGACAAGTGAGTAAAGCGCATTGAAAAGCAGGTGTATTGAAGAGATTATGTCGAAAAATTATGCATTTGTCTTTTCTAAGAGTTAAATTAAAATAAATTCTACATCATGACTATGTGTGTGTGTGTGTGTGTGTGTGTGTGTGTGTGTGTGTGTGTGTGTGGTGCAGATTGGAAGAAACCATTCACAAGGTCTAATTTGAACAATTATATATAAAAACGGAAAAAAAAAAAAGTTATCATTTCAGTCTGAGCAGGTGCATGAGCATCATGGGTATGTTAACCGCTGGGAATCAGATTAGATCTTATCCACTCTGATACGCAGCTCACCAACAACTTGATCAAAGTGTGATGACGTGTCCAAGTGAAACCCCCCCAAGTGTTTTTTTTTTTTTTTTCTTTTTTTAAAGCACTTTTAGGCAGAGTAACTGTCTTAAAATCTTCGTTTCTTAAACTGTCTCTTTGCAGTGAAAGCAGTTATATTTTGAGTGAAATCTAATTTTCCTAAAGCTGAGTAAGCAAATTATGTTTTTTGCCCAAAATCAAATTTTGTTATGTTTGGTTGTTTGGCAGAATTCACCCAGAGCAACATCCATAAGGTTTTCCCAACAACAAAACAAAGAAAAATAATTAAATAAAACACCACC
>JAQMYK010000039.1:27121238-27134674 GCA_030014345.1 Clarias buthupogon | reverse complement strand
CATCAATATTAAAACAATAAAAGGCTTGAACTACTTCAGTTGTGTGTAATGAATCTAAAATATATGAAAGTCTAATGATTATCAGTACATTACAGAAAATAATGAACTTTATCACAATATGCTAATTTTTTGAGAAGGACCTGTACAAAAGGGTTAATGTGACCTCATCTAAGAAATGCCCCTCCCCCAACTTGTTGCTCAGCTCTGCGAGAGGGGCGTGGCTTGGCAGCAGCTTGTTTACAAAGACACTGAAATGGGTGAAAGTGATGGCGTTTGGGATATGAAAAAAATTAAAATAAATTTTAAAAATGCACTGCCAGAGAAATTTCAACATTAACAGATACACACTTTGTTTAAAAAAATTAATAAATAAATAATTAGTGAAAATACAGGACCTTTAAAGAAATTAAATCTAAATTAATTATTAAACGTTTAAACGATGCCAGCTCATGTGGTCCAGTATATATATATTTTTCAGTTTCCCCAAACAATTAACGTAAAAAAAAAAAAAATTATAAAACATCCTTAAGAATGCGTAATAAATAAGTATTTAACATTAAATTCAAACAAGTAATTTGAACCCTAATAAGTGTTTTATTTAATGAGTGTGTAACTCGATGACTAGTCGAATGTTTAGATAGATGTGCCTCTGAAAGCAATACTATAATAATAATAATTATTATTATTATTTTTTTTTTTAGTAAACAGTTGTGCAGTCGGTACCTGATGGAGTTTGACCATGATGGGTCCAGTCTTCTCCTTCTCCTCGTATTTCTCCACTTTAGCCTGCAGTCTCTTATAGTCCTGTAAGGCCTGCTCTCTCCGCTTCACCGCCATGTTCAGACTGGGGAACACACTGCTGTACCTGATACACATACACACAGAGTTTCATGAGAAAAACACATGAACGAAAAATGTTACACAATATAAAATTCCCCCAAAGTATCGTACCACCAGAATTAACATCTCCCACAAGTTCTAGCTCATCTATCGATTCCCATCAACTCTTATACAATCGAGCACGCACACAGTAAGTTCAGATGAGCCGTGCAGCGATCGATTGCCCGATCGTCTAAAGTCGAGGTCTTGCACGCTGACGATCGTTCAACACGGTCGTGACCTTGATAACCGTTCAGACACCGATGACCTTATTTCAGCATCAACGCTTAATTAAAACGTAGAGCATGTCGGGTGATTAATTGTTTCTTTTCCTGAAGAAAATGAGTGAAAATACTGCTATCAGGATACTAAAAATAGCGGGAGAAAAAGAAGAAGAAGAAAAAAAAAACTTCAGGCTGTAACTTAGCAACAGGAGCGGGTGGTTTGGTTCGAGGCCTGACTGTGCTCCTGCTTAGCACTGCCAAGAACCGTCAGGGAAGCAGCACAAACACGTGAGACTCTTTCAGGCCAAAAACACAAACCGAACATCTAGAGAAAAATAGCGTTGCTATTATTTGTGCAAAGGGAACCGACAGGAATAACATGGACGCTGAGCGAGGGCTGGTTTGGGGTTGTGCTTCTTTATACAGTTTGTAATAACACTTGGATAAAATAATTAAGGGCCTAATTGGCAAAATATTACATTGTGAAAAATATATGACTTTTAGCACCGGCTGACCAAAAGCGTGTAATTAGCTAAAAAAAAAATCTGTCCGTTTAAAGTTTTAAAAAGTCGTACCCTTTTTTTTTCTTCTTTGTCTCAACTTAATGACTAGCTCTCATAAACAAAAGCAAAATGGTGGTGTAAACCTCCTGACCATGAAGATGTAAAGGTAACTTTGTGTGTACAGAGGAGGAAAAGGAACGTGGAAGGTTTTTTTTTTTTTCCTCCCTTTAATGAATGAATGATAGTGGTTTTAACCGCCAACCCAAAGGAGGGATTGTAATGTAAACAGAGCAGATTATTATGACATCAGAAACAGTATTAGTGCTCACCTAGAGGCAGGGAGGGCGGAAGACAGAGACTGAGAGACAGAGACAGACAGAGAGAGAGAGATAGACAGAAAGACCAGGCCCCACTACGCTGGGTTGTGTTAAGACAAGCCCCGGATTGTTTCCCACAGGAACTCGAACAGGGAGCGGCACAATATTGTGCAGAACACGTCACCGTCAACCCACACACTCCCTTCAACACTACATCACCTTGGCCCACTTAAACAACTGGTTAGCGATGGTGGGGGTAAACATTGTCGACATTAAAAAGTAAACAAAGGGGAGAAAAAACCTAAAATGTACAAAAGTGTTAAGAGTTAAATAATTGTCATTTGATAAATTATTTAGAGTCAAATTAGGCCCTTGTAGTAGTGTTACACCAATAACAGCAAAAAATACTTATTAGTATTATTATTATTATTAGTAGTAGTAGTAGTAGTATTAAGTTGCAGGAGTTTTTCAAATATCGCCTTCATACACCACAATAGACAGACAGACAGACAGACGGACAGACACTTTGTTGATCTCCTGGGAAATTCCAGATCTCCAGCAGTAATAGACACAGTAACAGGTTTACAGACGTGATTGCACACTGCGTATCTTACACACAGTCAGTAGACACAGGGTAATGTGAGAACTGAGCAAAAGTTACTAGTGCAATGCTAAAAACAAACAAACAACAAAAAAACAATATTGCATTTCTGTAAATATCGCCCACCTGTAATTACAAGCACAATCTGCAGACCTACAGTAGTAAACATGCCTTATAGACTTATAGCCGAAAAAAACAACATGAAATTCATCCTACCAAGTGAACGTGACTTGCTGCATGTGCAGACAGCTGAATGCCAGAAAATTACATAAGGACATCAACACGGAAACACGCGAACACAAAATAACATCGAGGCTTTAATAACTAAAGCCTCTGTGCTTTATTTCTTTCCCAAAATAATTCCCATACACACTGTAACGCAGAAAAGGATGCAATGTTGTCTGATCTGCGACTTTTATATCATTTCCACCACACCTAATACAGATAACCACTGTAGTACTTGAGCCGCCCCTAATTTCTTCAAATTAAATTGTGTAGATTAGATTTAATTGAAGAAATGAGAACAAATGTTTTTATTGTGACAGGGTGCAAAGTGCAATTTAAAAATGGTTTATTATATAACAAACTCTGCAGCAGCCTCATTTCCCCCTCTCATGTGTTAGGCACTTAGCATTCAGCATCAGCAGTATACGAATCACTGGTCCGTCATCATCTGCACCGATTTCTCACTGGTTTATGCCTTAAGGTGGAATTTTATTATGCATAAATGATTCATCTTAATGATTCATCATTAAGCAATCACTGTGTCGCTTAAAAAAAAAAAAACATTCCTCTGAAACTGCTGAGGTACAGGGACTGGAGACCTTCAGGAAGCCTGGAGAAACATTCCTCAAGACTACATTAAAAAATATGAAGAAATCCTGAGTCTCTCAAGACTTTTGCACAGTACAATATGATACCTACTGTATACGCTTCCTTGGAAATTCATCAAACACTAATAATGGCCCAATGAGACAGGAATCATGCTGCCCCACGCACGATGTGTGGTTCATCAGATAGGACCAGTTACCGCCTGGGTTGCCAGATTGGAATCGTCAAAAAAAAAAAAAAAAAAAGATTTAACCTCAGAACCTGAAAGTTAACGGAGCTGATATTCTAAAGTGGAATAAGTGGAAACACAAAAGAGAAGTTGTACAAGATTTACAGAACTGTCCACCACTTCCATGGTTTATTCTTTTCACCTTTTGGCTACAAGGTACTTTTAAGAATTTAAAACTACTTTTACTCCTTATAATTACACCAGCTGTCAATCACTATTCCATAACAGAAGCGCCAGCTCTGCCAGTCACGGTTAATTAGTTATGTCGATCGCTGAAGGATGCGTGATGGCGGAGCAAAATATCTGGTTAAATAAAGAAACAAATCATAATCTGTTGATAATAAATGGTGCTTGTGGAACTTTTGCATAAAAGCTGCCTACAACTGCAATACACCACTCCCTCTCTTGTGCAAAACTGCTTAAATATATTGCTTTGATAAAAAGATGGAAAGGGGAATTATGACGTGGACAATGAGAATACATTTTGCTGTCACTACTTTGCTGTAGGTTATACTTTTAAATAGCTTTTTCGCCATGGATCCAGACCTCTGGACTACACTGTATACTTGTTTTCTAATGTAAAGATGAAAACACTGTTTAAATCGTTTAAAATTAGTTGTTGGATGACCAATTTCTGTCGTTTCCATTACAGCTATCTATTACCTATTGTCTCATAGACATTCACCGTGACTTGCCGTTACGAAATGTTTTTTTTTGTTTAACCAAAACCCACGGCCACAATCCACTGCTAGCTCACGACATGCGTGTTTTTATTTTACAAGAGACCTGATGGAAGAGTTAACACAGACTGGGGTGGTGACTTCACAGTTTTAAGTTTTAACTGCTCTGTATAAGAGCGTACTCAGCCTGGGCATTTTTCTCTATTTTACCCCAAACTGTGGTGTCTTTTGGTCATCGTCCTTAGACATAGTTTGCTGGTGTTTTTCTGGAAAAAGACAACAATCTGGGCTAGACTGGTTCAACCCGACGAGGGCACGGCCTGTCTGACTCAGCGTGCGTGCACACACACACACACACACGATTGAGCTTAACTTATAATGAAGCGTCCCATTTCTCTTTCGATGTTTCCCTAGACATCTCTAGTTCGTCCAACGAAATGCACACTCGCACAGGCGCGCTCACACAGACCAGTCAACTGTATAATTTTACACTGGCTGAGGGTGTGGTGCTGGTTGGTCAGTGTAGATTGAAATAGCAGCTGAGCAAAGGACAACATCAGGACAATCACGCGCACTCACATTTCTGAGACACTTTCATTGCCTTGTATAAAAAAAAACGTCACATTTTAATAAAATAAAAATCCCTGCTTTTGGTCCCCTTTTCCATTTTTTTTGTACTGGCTGGAGGTAAAACAAGCCAGTTAGATCCTCCCACTACTGTGACCTCATAAAAGAAGAAGATCCCCTCCTCAGGCTTGTTGCTCTCTAAAGGGGCGTGGCTCAGCAGTAGGTCATTTACACAGACACTGAAATGGTGCGTTTGGAAGGGGAAGTGAAAAAGTTTTGGGGGGGGTTTCTAAATAGATTTTTATAAAATACAACAGAAATGGAATCGGTACCCAGGTATCGTGATATCATCTTATCGCCTAGTCCATGGTGATTCCCATCCCTAGCTGAAATAGTAAAAATACAAGACCTTCGACATAGCCAGGGCTGGGCACATTAAAGCGCCATTTAGGGAATTGTACCCCGAACCTCCAAGTTTGAACGACGTGACCACACTTCAGTTAGAACCAGAGAAGAAGCACGAGTTACATTTCAACCATTTTTAAAGATCAGGAATATAAAAAAATTCTCAAGTTTGTCCTGATTGCTTCTGTTTCTAAAAACAAATCAGACAAGCCGTCTGTTTCGTGTCCTTTTTGTAGTTTTCAGGTCAATATTTGCAGTTTTTGGACATGGTTTGATGGTATTGGAGTGATGATTAAAATTTTGAATTGCCAAATACCTCAATATCAATAGTGTGACAATGAGGAATAAGTAGCATCATGGCTTCATGATTAAAATAAAATAACTGGCTTTTAAAACAAAGTTGGGTCCAATTTACTATCGCCTTTCTGAGCTGCATATTTCTGTGTTTTTGCTCCCTTTTTTATATTCCGATCCTCGCCCTTGTTTTAATCACCCATGGGAGTTTCCTCACTACACACAGAGGAGGGCGAGTTCTTCCCTGGCTCCTGGCTATAAACTCAAAATGTTTCGTACATGTTACAATGTACATGTTAGTGTAAAGTTATTGCCTTCAGCAGATTTTTTTTTTTTAAGTTTGTTTAAAGTTCCGCCTCATCTCTAATGAATATCTCAGTGATTACAGACTCTAAACTTCGACATCTTATGCTGCTTAGTTGTTGTTTTTTTATTCTAGTTATTTGTTTGTTTTTTGCACCTCTGCTGTGTGGGGAAAACTATCGAGTAGCAGTTGCTCTCAATTTGCACATAATTTAAAAAGTCATAACTGGATTCATAACCACATTTATGACCGTTAAAGAAAATTTATGAGAAGGTACCAGGTTAATGTCATAAAATTTTACTGAATCGTTACATCATTCTCGATTCTGATTGGTCAGACTGTAAACCAAATTGCAGGTTTATGTTAATGCGCTTGTTCTGACACGTAATGGTTTCTATAGTAACTGATCATCGCTGTTGTATAAACGTTAATATACTGTAGAGTTCTTTAAGGACTCATTTATTTAGAATGGACGGAAGGAGTCTCCACTGTCAGTGCTCAACATGACAAGGTGCGAGTGCGTGTGAGAGAGAAAGATGGACTACATTACTAGATAAAATATGATGTTGCTGTGGTATAAGAGCTATATAGCACTTCAGGGTGTGCGGTTATTGTTATTTTCCTGCAATAGCATACCATGTGTACGTTCACTAGACATTAGTCACACATGAACAGGATTAAAATAAATGATGAGATGTGGTATGTTGTAGTTTAATATATGTTATTATAATATACAGTACGTTAACGGCGCAATCTGCGGTGCTTTAACAAAACAAAATGTTTGTGGCCAATCTGGCTTTTTTGTTCTTGTTATTATCTGACAAGAAATGGTAGCAGCTGTTGTAAACAGGTTAATATATCATCATTTCAATTGATCAAGATCAGCCTTGATAAAAATACCAAATTGAAAGCCAGTATCTTTGCAGAAAATTAATAAAAACAAAAAAGCATTAATTAAACAAAACGCTTGCACTTTTGTTTTCTCAGAGGTACAGAAGCACATGCGTGTGTGTGTATGTGCTTGGAAGCGTTACTACAAAGCATCTTCACGTTATCCCGTCTCATCATCAGTCACGTAATCAGCGTCTACGGTTAAAACCTGCAATTAAAGATAAAGCAGAGGAATAAAAAATAAAAAAAAGGAGAGATTTGCAAACAGGAAGGTAAAATGTCACGCGTTGACATTTCTTCAGCGGCGCAGGATTACAGAACTTCAATCTAGTCAAGACTCCTTATTTATTACATTGGGAAAAAGAAAAAGTTTCATTATTTAAATCCTTCAACTTCTATAATGTCCGTTTTTAAACAAACGTAGTGTGTAAATGTGTCTGGATGCAGCACATGTGAATGTGCGTGTGCACACACGGACACACACACAGATTATTGTATGAATCCCATCAATGAGAGCTTCTGTTCCATCTAATGCAACAAAGAGCAAACGAGGAAAAGGTCAAAGCCGGCGTCAGTAATGCACATCGTGAAGAGATCCAGCAGCGGTATATGGAGTGCCGAGACCGAGAGAGAGAGAGAGGGAGAGAGAGAGACGCTGGGAAAGTTTGTTAGCCCGCAAATGAATCGCTGCATTTAGAGATTTTGATGGCTGAACAGATGGCGAGATCCATTAGAGATCCGACACCTTTTTTTTTTTTTCTTCTTGCGGCTCGCATTAAGAATGTCATTTGAATACATGGACGGCGAGCGAAATATAAATAATTATGCGAGTCTGGACCGTCGTACACTAATGGAATCTGGGCTTTCATTGTTTCTTAGCATAAGGTTTGGTTAAGTGCATTTTGGCTCGGGCCAGAAACAAAGCTGATGTTGCGAGCGGTGGATCGTGAGGTGAGACGGCACCGGCTACACAAAACGCGCAGAAACTTTTGCTAAAAGCCACGACCGCGTCTTGAAAAGCCGGCGTCTGTTATTGTATAAAAAATATATATATTTATATTGTGGAGTAACTTCCTCACAAAACAAGCTTTCATTCTCCTACCGGGGGGAAAGTGGTCAGTTTTAAATGGTCAAGTCTCTCTATCTCTTTCGCTCTCTGTGTGTGTGTGTGTGTGTGCGTGTGTGTGCTTTGATGTGTCTTCCTTGGCCTGTCCTGATCTTTAAAGGCTCTCCTGTGGACCTGGTGTTTGTCAATGAGTAAGTTGTGTGTGTGTGTGTGTGTGTGTGTGTGTGTGTGTGTGTGTGTGTGTGTGTGTCTGTGTGTGTCTAAGTCCGGGCTTAGGGCCATACAAGAGCCTTCACACATGTCCACCACACACCCACTGGCTAAAGGAAATGAGAACCATTCCATCTTACCACTGCGCACACACACAGTTTAGTCACAGATTAAACACACACTTCCACCAATATGGAATAAAGTGAGCATTTAATAAAATTTTAATCACACACACACACAAAATGTGGGTTCAGTTCAGAAGACTTGCATCATGTTTGAGAGCTTTTATAAAATCCGAGTCAACAATGAGCCACTCTTTATAAACGAATAGAGAACATTCCTTCTTTCTCTGTCTAAACCACACACACACACACACACACACACACACACACACACACACGTGTATGCGTTAGCGCTCCAGAGCAGAGGCGTTTGTAAGGAGTGTCTCCGCTCCCACTCGTCTTCCTGTCTGCTCATTAAGGTCTGCTTCCTGTTCCGGCCCCTCCCATGAGAGCAGGCACAAACGGAATAGCACTCACGGGGGCGGGAGGGAGAGAGACGGAGAGAGAGAGAGGGAGAGAGGGAGAGAGACGGAGAGAGAGGAGTGGAGGGGCGGACGGCCAAATAAACTTTCCTCCAGAAGCCCTCTTTCTTTCACTCTCCCTCCTCTCTCATCCGCGTTTGGGACAGCAGCCTTGTTTTTTTTCTCTCTCTGTCTCTCTCTCTCACACACACACACACACAAAAACACAATTACACACACACAGCTACAGTTCATTCATAATTTAACTTTTGAAAAAGTGTTCTGTAATTGAAAATAAAAAGCAAAAGCTATTTGGAGACTGAAGGACAAAACCTGAACGTCCGTTAACAGGTGTGTGTGTGTGTGTGTTAGAAGCAGACGCCTCTCGTAGGGTCTCGCGCTCTTACATCAGCGTGCGGCGAAACACTGGATTTAAACCTCAGGTCTTACGATGATTCCCTTTAACTCCAAATTTAGTGTGGCCACAAGTATGTGGACACCCCGGAGTGTTGTTGGAACCCTGTTCTCTCTTCAACTTGAACTAAGAAGCCCAGACCCGTCTTCGAAACCCCAATGAACTGACATCACTGCCTGACCTCACTAATGCTCCTGTATATGAAAATAAATAAATAAATAAATAAATAAAAAAGGGGGGGGGGGGTGTTGGGCTAGAGTGGAGATTATTTATTTATTATAAATAAAAAAGCAAATCTGGAACAGGATGTTCAACAAACACTAAATATTGTGATAGGGTGTCCACATACTTTTGGTTTGCGTACTCTGTACAAGTTTACAATCCGAGGTCTGCTCTTGTGACTTAAATACACATTGGGGGAATAAGAATATACAATATTATACAATATTATTAAGTGACGAAACCTGTAAAGAAAAAACGTAGAAAAGAGACGTTTAACGCTGCGTTACAGTGACAGAATACATACGACACTTCAGATTCATCGACACCTGAAATGTGGACTGAAGCTTCCTACAACAAACCCTCGCACATGTTGTGTAAACGGGGCTCGTTTTAAATACGATATACAGAAACCGATTGTAATAAAAAATCTTCTGGTTACCTACTTCTGAATGGTGGTGAGAACTTCCTCTATTGTTTTATTAAATTTATTTTTTTAACACTCACTATCGTTCTCATGCTATACAGGAGATTAGAGTGATATGATTTACATATTACTGAAACCAAGTGGCTAATCAGGTCAGTCTTTTGAACATAGGATGGTTCTCGATGGTCCACTGTCTTACCCAGCTGTTCGTGATGGACCATCACTCCACTAGTATGATCTAATCTAAACAGACTAAGAATAAACATCAAACATATTCTGGAGTGGAATTTGGCTTGAGGCAGTCGGCCATTTCTGACATAATCTCTTACTTTGTTTATTAAGAATTGAGTCAGGATATTTTATATTTTATATTATATTCCTTATTAAGAATAGGTCTAAGATTTAAACAAACCTGAAAGTGTTATGAATCGGATGGGAACTGACTAGTGTATTCACATAGTATTCACACTGACACCAAATTGGTGTCATTGACAACCAGAATTGGCTGGTTTTTCAGTTTGACTGTCCGTGACCGAAGCACAGAAGCTTCCGAGTAGCACAATAGAAACATCTTATCAAAAATCTTGTACGTTAAAAGCCTCCGATCTGCCTTTTTCTCCAAACTCTATGAGCGGATTAGTAGCAAACCTGCTCATTACACACGTTTACACCGGTCTCAAAACACAGCAACCTTGTCGAAAATCATGTTCACTAGAAGCCCAAGCTTCTTACTTATTCACTGCCACACAATGTAATAATTAATTAAAGCTGATCAAGTTAAAAAATAAACCGGTCGAGTTGAGTTTTGAGAATCTGGAGGCATTTGAGAAAATTCAAACACTCTGAACTATTCACACGTTTGGTAGAAGTGGATTATTTGCTACGTTTGTTTAGAAATAGTAATTATGGAATGCTGCTCAGTAAAAACTTAGTTAATTTAATTACAAGTTAAATGTTAAACTCTTGTATTTGAAATTAGTTTGTATTGTTTAAATGCGCTTTTTTTTTTTCTTTTTTTTTTTTGTGAATGTTATAAGGAACGGGCAACATTTAATTACTAACTAAACTTTTGTTTTAAGGGTATAAAATTCGAACAAAATCAGGAAAAAATTTAATATTGGATCGGGATATTTATAAAATCGTGATACTTATAAAATCGCTATTTTAATCGAATCAGCACTGAGGTATCGTGACGCGATACGGAATGGAAAGTGGGTGGAATTAAAAAAAAAAAAAAAAACCCCCGGTTTGTTCTCGTATCATGGAATTTCTGATCCCAAACTGGATGAACTCAAGAAAAATAAACAAAGACACAAAGTATAATTTGGTTAAATCAATAACACAACATCACCAAACACTGATGAAGTCATATATGAAGTAGACACTCACTTTTTTAGAGGATCGATCACAGTCTTCTGAATCTGATTGACCTAAAGGGAAAAATAAACAATAAACAGATGATGCAACCTGTTCTAAGTGGCAACCTTCATATCAAATTCCATTGATCATCAAGTTCAAAACAATAAGCCCGTCGTCTGCGGTGAAGTTAATTGGTGGCAGGATACAACGCAGCCCGCCAAAAGAGCGCCGAGATCGTGAGGGTGTGAGCGCTCCGGTGATGTCACCTCTTTATCACCCCCGGAACCCTGAGGGGACGGACGAGGACGTGAATATTCATCGAGCGCCGAATTCAAAAAGACGGAACCGTCCGGAGGGGCGACCGAGACATGAAAGCGAATCCCCGGCTGGGTTTGTGAGCGTGGGAGAGGGCGGGACGCCCCGACGACATGAAAGTTTTCTTACCAAACAAACATTTTTTTAAACAATAAGAGTTCAGACTCCCTTCGATGTTTAGAGACGAAAGAGGAATTAGAACTGGGGAGGAACGCCTCGCTGGACCCCGAGGGCCCTGAAAGCCTCTGACTCGAGTTGACGGTTAAAATAATTTGCGTTAATATGTCAGGATGTCAGCCGTCTCACCCCAGCAGCTGACGTTACCAAGGAGAGGCGGCGGAAGGGCATGCGAAGCTCACGAGGCGAGTCAGTCAGAGAACCCAAACAGAGCATGACGGAAAATCAACACGTACGAGCTCTTTTATTAGCGTGCAAACGCTTTATTAAACGTGAACTGTCTCTAACAGTGTGTATGTGTATGGGGGGAGAGAAACAAGAAGAGACGAGAAGAGTGATTGTGGAGCTAGTGCGCGTTAAGGATGCGGAGAGTTGGGCGAAGGGTGTAGCGAGTATTCCGTGAGGTAAGCGCAAAGCCTGAGGGCGTCGCGGAAGCACCAGCATCAGTGTGAATCAGAGGGCAAAGATCAGCCTGACTCTCTTTCTCTCCTTTTTCCTTCACACACACACCCCAAACCAAAAAAAAAAAAAAAAAAAAAAAAAAACACAAACCCTGAAAAATCGATAAGCCCCCTTTTCGCCGTCATGGCCGCTAGTCGTTAACCGCTAACCGCTTGGCTTTGCAGGCCTTAAAGCCTTCTAAACACAGACTTTAAAATATACACACTGTAGGCTTAAGCTGCCTTCATTACCATAACACATTTCTCCTTTTCTTTCTCTTTCTCTCCTTCAATCTGGCCTTGAGCGCATTTAAAAAAAAGAGATTTCATTGTCTTTATTGAACGCTAGTTCAATTAGTTTAGCCGCTGCACTGGTAGTGGATTTTGGTGCAGGTTTGGCATCTGATTCACGGAAGTCTCATTAACCATTCCAGCATCCCAGGGTGGTAATTCGCACAGAGCGCGGCGAGGAACACCGAGCCGGGGAAGAAGAAGAAGAAAAATAATAAATCAGCTGTGCTAACATCTCTTGTCGCCCACGGCTAACGCATCGCTCGCCTGCCAAGTGCCCGTATACTGGAATAGCAGGCCAGAGAGCTTAGCTGGAGAGAGAGAGCGGCGCTGCTGAAAGTGTTCGCTTTAGTGAAACTGACAGTGGGGTCAGTGCAGCGAGAGCGCATTTGCATCACATCTGTTGTCTGAGAGATCGGGCTTCGCGGCAGCGTGCATTATATCCAGCCTGTACTTATAGCGCAAGCTCGCAAAAGGTTGCTATAGTCCTGTGAATATTTTTCCCATCGAATTATTACAAATGAGGCCAGGTTCAACCAGGCATGCTAATTCATCCAGAAACGTCTCGAACGCTTAGATGTTCTCTACAAAAAAAAAAAAGAAGGAAAAAAAAAGCTCCCTTTATATCGAGGCGCACAAAAAGAACATTTAACTGCAGATCTCAGATCACGAGGATGGACATGCCTTCTGGTCGACTGGAGCAGGTAGTATTTATAGATGTGCTTTCATATTCTGGATTTTTTTTTTTTTTAAAGTAGCAATAGACGTGTGCACGTAGGAATTCATTCATCTGAGGTGTATAATAGAAACTCAATTTCAGCAATTACGTTCTGCGTAACAAAGACACTGACTTCAAAATTGATCTTCTGAAAATCATTTTTTATTTATACGGTACATGTTTGGATCTGTGAGGGCAAAACTATGCAGTTCCTCTATGATCCTGCAGGTGGTGCACTCTAAACTATTCACACACTGGCAGGCGGTAGAGCATCTTGTGTGGTACATGGTAGCTAGGTTTGATTAAAATTGTAAGAAAAAAATTTAATTGGGATATTTATAGAATCTTGATGCTTATAATATTTCAATACAGATCGAACAGGTTCCTAGGTATCGTGATATCGTATCGGGCGATCCCCGACGATTCCCATCCCTACTATGTTTACACATGAATGGTGACGGTTGAGATCGCGTCGAGATCACGTGACGTTGCACGTTACGTAACCACGCAATACACATTCACTTCTATGGGAAGCCAAACACATCTAAAGT
>JAQMYK010000039.1:27103182-27113436 GCA_030014345.1 Clarias buthupogon | reverse complement strand
GTGCAATAGATTCAAAAGAACGAACGACTCAGACTAGAAGATATAAGAGGTGAGCTGCTCATTCTGTTTATTATAATGTGTCCTTAGTTGCACTGTAATATTTTCATAACTGGAACTATAGCCAAAATTTGTGTATGTAGACGTATTGGGGGTCTTTTTTTATTGAAAACGAAATATTTTTAAAAAATATATATATTTATTTTGTCATTTATTTTACAAAGACTCATCTAGCAATCACTCTTCTAACATTGACCCAGATAACCCCTCACCAATCTCTGTTGTTTTTTTACCCTTTTCTGTTTTCTCTCTTTCACTTTCCCACCCTCACATGTCCTTTCATGGCCTCAGTCAGCATCAGAGCATTTCGTACATGAGTATAGTACTGGACTAATACTGATACCAGCATTAAATCCCACAGTTTTATCATCAACTCCCAGTTAAGAAATATGACATAACCGAAGAAAAAGGAATCATAGATATAAAAATAGTACGACCTCGAATCCTGACAGTTAGCTTTATTTTACACATATCTATACGTCTTATGAGTGTGAAAGTAGTCCTCCAGGGACAACTTTTCGAACTCTTTATGTATAGCGCATATCTGCTTAGCTCGACCTATCGGAAGACCGGCGCCAGCCCGAGGCACCGTTAGGTCTTTCACATCATGTCAAAACTTCTATCTTTACTGTAATTCAATACACAACTTTTTCCCCCTTCCCCTTCTTTTAGTACAGGTAGCCTATTCTGATACATCCTTTGCTGCTGGCGAAAGGAAAAAATAAATATTAATAATAATAATAACAACGTTCAGGAAACAAAAACTGGACATATTATAAAAGCGAAATCTTTCACGTCAAACCTAACGAAACACAATCACAGAAAACACATCAACTTACTTCTGGAGCTTCTCGTATTCCCGCTCGAAGTCTCTTTCAACCTGTGGAGGAAACAAAGCGCATTCATGTGAAGAGAGAGGGAGATAAGATTTGAGAGAGAGATGCCGGCAACCTGCTCTGGTTTTTTTCTTCATGCCTGGCTTTTGTGTGCGCAGTTAGGAAAAGCTGATGTTTTTAATAACTTGACCTGAAAACAGAATGCAAGACTGAACAAATCTGTGTAGCAAGCAAAGCCAGAGAGACATCTTATTTAAATCTTTTATTATTTTTTTCCCCCAGCCGTCGTCATGCGATCTCTGGCGCTGAAGGGTCCGTGCCACGGTGATGGTGTGTGTGTGTTTGGATTGTGTGTGTGAAGTGGTGTTTTAAGGTTCCTGTCCTGTGGTTTTTGAGGACGCGTTCTCCAAATAAACAGTTTGTAGTCGGGTAGCCATGCAGACTGACTCAGTGACATGGACGTCCTCTGAACTGCCCACTCATGGGGTCTGCATTGTGTGTGTGTATGTGTGTGCATGTATGTGTGTGTGTGCGCGCGAGTTATAACAGGAAGGAAACCGAGGCGGACAGAGGAACAGAGTGATGAGAGGAGGTGGTTTTGCCCCTATCAATACAAGGAGGAGAGGAAGCACCCACACACCCACTCGGATGTGACTGGACACGTGGCTGCTGCTGTTTTTACTCGTGTTCGAGAGACAGCCTGTGGTTTCAGTGAAGCCCTGATCTGACTGAAACAACTCACCGTTTAAGTTAAAGCAGTCCGATAGTATCAGAATTAAAAATACAGGGTGATGAGGTGAGGTGCTGCTCTCCCTGTTTATATTTATTGCTTATCTTATACAATGACGGTGGACTTTATATTGTTGTATTTTGTTTTAGTTGGATTTTTCTTTTCTGATTATTATCTGTTTTTATTGTCGGTTTCTACGTCTGCAGATATTTTAGGATTGTACAGCACTTTGGTCAACTAAGTTGTGCTTTAAACATACATTTGAAAATCAGAAATGGTGACTCAGTAGTTTTGTTTTTCCTTCTTTGACTTTCTAAGATTCCAGAGTTTTCGGTGCACAAATGCCTTTATTTGACAAACGCCACAAAAAAAAAAAAAAAAAAAAAAAAAGTAGCCAAAATCAGTCACCTTAATTGAAATCCACCCTATTGAAATGTTTATCATGTTAAAATGGATCCCAGCTCTTATTATCATCATCATATTTCACATAACATGATGCTTTTTTTTTATTTTATTTTTTTTTTAAAGGCAGCTCCCATGTGTCCTCTTGGAGCGACAGTAGGAATGTTCAGACACATGATAAAATTAAACTTCTTGTGGAAGATGTTTTTGAGCGCTGAGACAGCCACTGTCCTGTCGAATCCCAGAAAGGTCCTTGTGGTGAGCGCGCTGGGAAACGGGTTTTTCTTCCTTTTTTTTTTCTTTTTCTTTATTCCAGGGCATCGTGTCCGACGCCGAACAGTGACAGACAAAAGGTCCTTGTCTGTCTTTAAGAATGTCATGGGAAATGCTAGTTATGGCTGTTTTTCTGGGCAGATATGAAATTATCTGGAGAAAATACAGTTCAAATGAATTCGTCCTGGTGTTCTTGTGAAACTGTTTAAAAAGCCCGATACAAAAAATGTTTTTTTTTTTAAAATCACCCACTCGAACTTTTTCAAATTTGTAGGGTCATACGCAGGTATTTTGTAGTTTGGAGACGTGGAACAGATCATTTATGTGATTAAACCGAAATTGAGCATTATCCTGAGAACACCATGCACTCAGTGAAACCCGGTGGTGGCGGCATCACATGGAAAGTTGCCCCATAGTTGCCTCTCTGTCTAATTCCCTTTTGTATCGGGACGGGTGCCTCCTTTCGAGCCATGTGATTTAATCTGTGACGGTAACAGAGTCAGGTAATTGAATTGAAGGATCTGTTTTTTTTTGTTGTTTTTTTTTATTCACAATTTAATTCTGAACGACTTAGTTATTTTTTCAAAACCTGAGGTACATTCTAACTTTCATCTCCTACAAATCCTCATGTTTTGGTAGAGCATCACTACTTAAATTCACACTTAAATTTATGGGCGGTTGGTGCAATACCGCCACCTAATAGACGGGAATGTGGAATGAGCAGAATATGTATATAAATAAGATTATCGCTTTTTTTTTTTTTTTTTACATTTTAAAAACTGTAAGAAATATAGCTGATTGAAATAAATCATATTGTGAATATAAGAGCTATCGAATCAAATCCAAAGTGAAAAAAAGGCAATCTAATCGACAATCTACCTACAATTCACAGCTTTACACTTTGGAAGTTTACATTTTTATATGTTTTACAAATAAAAAAAATTAATTAAAAAATCCTGATTAAACTCTGACTTCATTTTTGCCTTCTTTTGATAGCTGATGGCTCTTTCATCCTACTGATTTTTTTTCCCCAGATACATTCTTCAGGGCCTTCTGAGCAAGTGTATTTTGGAAAAAACATGATTCCTTTCACGTCAACATTATGTGGTACTCTCTGTAGAGTCGTCCATTTCAGTTCTAAGTAGGAGCAGAAAGGTTCGAGACAGGTGAATACTTAAGCGAGACACTGTGTATATTAGCTGATTGGGCGTATGTGTGTCGCAAATCTCTCTCCCCTCTTCAGTACTGCAGTCTAAGAGCTTCGTCTAAACCTCTCTGCATATGGTCATGTTCCGGGCAGACGTTTGTTGGTCAGGCGTTATGCCAACGTGCATTTCTAGCAAGCATTTACGGAGACCGGAGCGTCCGAATCCTGACTGCCTGCCACTGTTCTCTCTTACAGAGTTCAGTGTCTGGTCATAAAGAGAGTAAAAATATCAGAAGAAGTTTTTGCGTCGGGTGACCGTGTCGCTGTGTCGAACTGGACGATCTCTACTGGTGCTTTCCAAAGAGACAAGATGAATAAAAAGCATTCTGATGTAAACGTGTAGCATGATGGACAGAGCGCAGCACATTTTACATTTAAGTCCTCGTGTTAACATCACAGCGAGCTGGATCTTACCGTCTTTGAAACGATCTGTTTCTTCGGTTGCCCGATCTTAAATGGAATCCTGTAGGGGAAAAAAAAAAAAGACTTAGTCTTCTTTATAAATGATTGAATAACTAATTACAAAGAAAAAAAAGGGGGGGGGGGGTGCAATTTAAGGAATTTCCCACTCGTGATCAAAAAAAAAAAATCTCTCAATATCAAGACTGAAAACACAACCCTATTTCACTCACACCATTTACGGGCGTTCGTGTCATATCTGACATTATTTATTTGTTTGTAACCTTTCCTCCTCCTCCTCCTCCTCATCCCGAGTGCAATCCAGTGTCTGGGAGATACGCGACCACACCGGGTCCACGAGCGTCCGTGAGACTCTACATGAGTATGAGATCCTGATTGGCTGCTACGCTGCTTGGCGAGTGAAGCCCCCATCATTCCCACTACACGAGTTTAGCCCAATTCCTGAATTTAGCTGAACTCTGGATGTCACTTGGGGCCACCTAACCTCCAAATGTATGCGACTGTGTGTAGAAGACAATTCCAGAGAAGCATTTTCTCTGGGACTTTCACTTACAAAATTTTTTAAAATAAAAATCAATGTAGTAAAACGTTTCTATCCTGATGTGACCGGAACAGGTCTGACATGGAGGGCGTTAAAAGCAGACGCTTCAAATTTGTAGTGTCGCTGCTGGAAAACACACAGACGGGTATTCAAGAGTACAGACAAACTCGCAAAAATTTAAAATACTCATCTTAATGAGAAGAAAAAAATAAATAAAACACTGAGGTATCTGCAAACTTTTGTGTAGCAATTTATGTACTGCTACAAAAACTCCAAAGTACATTTTTAACCTATGTATGTTGGCATTTGAGGTAGTGAGAGCTCGTAGTTCCTTTATAATCCTACAGGTGGTGCTCTAAACTATCCACACACTCGCAGACAGCACATCGTTTAAGTAGGAGCAAATTATTTGCTAAGTTTGTTTAGAATTGTCGTATCGGGAATTTTTTTTAAATAGTGATAGCTACTGAGTGGCAATGCAAATCAAATCAGCCACAAAGGGCGCAGAAAGGACGCCACAAAGGGGGTACAAGGCAACGAGGCAAGCCACAAAGGAGGCACAAGGAACACCACGAAGGGGGCACAAGAGAACAAGGCACGCCAAAAAGGGGGTACGAGGCAACGAGGGACGCTACAAAAGGGTTATGAGACAACGAGGGTCGCTACAAAAGGGTTATGAGACAACGAGGGACGCTACAAAAGGGTTATGAGACAACGAGGGACGCTACAAAAGGGTTATGGGACAACGAGGGTCGCTACAAAAGGGTTATGAGACAACGAGGGTCGCTACAAAAGGGTTATGAGACAACGAGGGTCGCTACAAAAGGCTTATGAGACAACGAGGCACGCCAAAAAAGGTTATGAGGCAACGAGGCACGCTAAAAAAAAAGAGTTATGAGGCAATGAGGGACGCTAAAAAAAAGAGTTATGAGGCAATGAGGGATGCTACAAAAGGGTTATGAGGCAACGAGGCACGCTACAAAAGGGTTATGAGGCAATGAGGGACGCTAAAAAAGGGTTATGAGGCAACGAGGGACGCTAAAAAAGGGTTATGAGGCAACGAGGGACGCTAAAAAAAGGTTATGAAGCAACGAGGGATGCTACAAAAAGGTTATGAAGCAACGAGGGATGCTACAAAAGGGTTATGAGGCAACAAGGGACGCTGCAAAAGGGTTATGAGGCAACAAGGTATGATACGTAGGGCAAGCGAGGTACGCTACAAGGGTGTACAAGGCAACGAGGTACACTATGAAGTAAATTTTTTTTGGTCATACCGCCCACCCCTGGTTCAGTAAATTCATTCTGGCATCCCTAATGCGCCCACACACACACACACACACACACACACACACACACAGAAGAGTGAAATCAGCAGAAGCCACACTTTTACACATATGCAGCTGACTGCTACTCATGAGTCAACCTGAAGAATGAAGCTGTGTAATCATCTCTTACATCGCATCCCACGCATTAAGGGAAAAAAAAAAATAACACAACTTGTTCTTTGCTGCTCCAAAAAGGAGTTATTTATTTCCAACACCATAAACTTAAATAATGTAGTAAGATGCGAAACCATGACCGTGTCAACGATCTCATCTTTTCTTTTTTTTGGAAGAACAGAACAGTTCACTTTTTTTATATATATATATATATATATATATATATATATATATATATACACACTGATGACACTGAGGAGTCCAAACAATTGGATGACATTTCTAAGGAAGTGTACCCAAAAGGTCAAAATAACGCCCACGCTTTTAAAGCTGGGATATCAACTTAGACGGTTGGTGGGTGTGTACAGGTCTCACTGGTTTATACGGATGAAATGATAATCACGTTTGTTTGCCGGATTTAATAACAAGCTAACAGTTTGAACTCTGCTCTGAAATCACACCCTCTGGTTTTATTTTTTTGGACTTAAAAAAGCAAGACGTTGATATCGATCAAATCTGACATGAGCTTCAAGATATAATCTGTTTACACAGGTATGCGTTCGAGAAATCACAAGCATCCTGAGATCACAAACTGGTGCGGGATTATATTAATGAAAGAGCGAATGAAAATGATGTAGCCGGAAATTTTAAAAGTTTAACCACAAAGTTTACAACAATAGAGTAAAATAAATGTTTGTAAAATCTCTGAAGTCCTGACTGGAACACAATGGAACAAGGGGGGGTTAGCGTTAGGGAATGTAAAAAATTGTGTAACTACAGCTCGTGCCGAGTGGCTTCAACAGAAAGGCGTAGGCGAAACACAAGGTCGAACCATGACGATACCGTGCCCATCCGTGGCCGGGAGCCAAGGACGCAAAACTGTCTGTTGAAGGAGCGGTGTTACGCTCTTCTCCGTTTCAATCACAGCACCATTAGTGGGCATGTGCGACCAGTGCATGCGGAAGAGGGCGGATAGTGCCTTCATTCTCATGAATCTGGTTTGGCAAATTGCATTACGTTTTACAGCTGAAAACTCAGATTCCACAGTTTGGTATTTTTTAATATATCAATAGAGAAGTCTTTTGTGTGGAAAATCATGTATTCAACAAATATTTACTTTACGTACACTGCCTGGCCAAAAAACACTGCAGGATTTCATTGACCACCTTTAGTTTTTATTACACACAATGTTGTTGCCAGTTCATATGAAAATGATTCCTCATGATCTCAGAAGCCCTGGAATTGATTGACTGGAAGAGAAACTCCATAGATGTGATATGGTCATTCAGTACATACAGGTGGTCAGCTGACTTCATTTTATTCCCACATAACGTTGCTGAGTCTAGACCTGAGCGACTGAAGCAACCCCAGATCATAACACTGTCTCCAGAGACACTTGTACAGTGGACACTATGTATGATGTGTGCATCACTTCATGTGCTTCAATACGTTCCTAGATGCACTCATCGCTCTGATATAGGCTCAATCTGGACTCATCAGATCAAATGACCCTTTTACCGTTGTTCCAAAGTCTAATCTTTATACTCCCTAGCAACCTGAAGGCTTTTTACTCATTTTTCTAAAAGACTCAGCTGTTTAGTCCCAATCCTGAGAGTCCTGGTCACATTGTCTGTTTATGGAAATGTTCTTACCTTCACTATTAAATAAAGCTGTGATTTCTATTGTCAGTTTTTTTTTTTTTTTTTTTTTTTTTTTTAAGTGATCACATTTCTTCCACAAAATTGAAGGTTCAGCACTATCCTTCCAGGTTTTAATAACAATGTGTTAAAAAGGTTTTTAATCCAGTTCCAGTAATTACAAAACTCCTTAGTTGCTTTCTTTGCTTGATGCAGCCCAATAATTTGACCCTTCTGAAGTGGTGATTTTTTTTTTGGTCTAGAAAGTATACATTTGTTTTTTGAAGGGGTTGCACTCTAAACAGTACAGTCAGTTATTTACCAAGTTTGTTTAGAAGTGTAACTAACATCTTGGGCAGAAAGTAACATAGAATTGAGACAAACCAAGACACTTACAGATTCACAATACAGGTACTCACTAAATTACGAACATTCAAGTTACGAATTTCCGTAGATATGAACGGACCCGCGGTTCTACGAACATTCGTAGATGCGAACAAATAAAATTGTGGAAGTTGCTCATGTGTATTGTACAAAAAATAGACACTGCAGCGCACCAGATACCAATATTTACAATTATATACAATATTTTCAGTGTGTAAGTGAATGTATAAAATGTCTATAGTCCAGTATAGTGTGTGTGTGCATGCGGGAGAAATGAGTCGGCGTCACCGGTTTCTATGACTCAGTCCGGGAGTACGATGATAGAAAGTGTCTGTCCTGTAAAGCTGTCCAGATGGAGAACGATCCTAACTTTGGAATAAAATCCTCAACAAAACACAGTTCACAGTCCAAAACAGTGGAAAACAGCTCTGAGACAGAATTTTAAAGGCACTGAGATAACTCTGTTAGATTTGACACGTGTGAGATTCATTTCCTTAGGCACGGTTAGTGTTGGGAAAGTGGACAGAGATTTAGTCAAGTGGATTAGAATGCTTTACTTTGTATCTTCGTGTCAAAGTCGTATAAGACTCACTTTGTCCGACTTGAGAACAAATCGAACTTACGAACGTGCCCGCGTTCGTAAATCGGGGACTACCTGTATAAATTAAATCGGCACCTAGGTATCACGATAGTATGGTATCGAACCCTGCCCGGTAATCATCAGGTGCAGAAACTTCGAATTGAAGTAAGCAGTGGTGTTTAAACCTGAGCTCAATTTCCTTGTAAAAGTGTTGTGGAATATTTTAAAAACCTATAAATGACAAATTTTAAACAAACTCGCATTTGTCCATTTTTAAAATTCACACTCCAGCGGTGGCACCAAGTCGTTTCTGTTTCTTTTTTTCGCTCTCTGCTTCTGTTCAGCGAAGGGTAGCAATCAGGATCTGGGGGCCAGATTTCGAAGGGAACACATTTATGCCACTTCTCACGCCAAAGTTGCTGCTTAATTACAGCTCAGGGAGACCTTGTGATGGAGAAAACTTTTTTTTTAAACTGCTACAGTCACAGACTGCACTGTAAAAACACGCGCTCACACACACACGAACCCGTGTACACAGGCTGTTATTGGTGTGACGGTAATAACGTCCCTGCAGAATGACGGACGCTTCGTGATGACAGCCAATCTGAGACGGCAGCTGCGTCAAAGCAAAGGTGTGTGTGCTAATGAGACAGAAAAAAAGAAGGGTGTGAAAGCGTGCACAAGGGTGTGTGTGCGATGCATTTGTGCATGCCTCGAGTGACAGGTATGTGGAGTCGTCAGCAATGGGGAGGGGGGTGTTTAGGATGTGAACATGTTCCATGATGGTGGCTCGATCGAGGAGTTCTTAATTGAACGGTATTTCAGTCCTGTTATAATAAACGACCAGTGTGTGTGTGTGTGTGTGTGTGTTTTTGTGCTTCTCTTGCTAACTTGAGAGTTTGTATCGATTATAGACATGATTTCTTCGAAGACTAGCTATGTGTACCTCGACACACACACACACACACACACACACACACACACACACACACACACACACACACACACACACACACATCATCTAAAATTTTGAAACATCACGCGATGAAATTTTCTCGAGCCCAAACTCTGAGTCACGCCGCGAGCGCGACTCGTCAGACCGCCGAAGACGATATTATCTAAACAGGAATCGCTCCGGTCTAGCGGCGAGGGAGAGACCGAATGAAGTCGATTGTTTCTTTTTTAGCGATGACGCAGTAAGCTGAACGAATCATTGACTCCTTTTTTTTCTTCTTCTTCTTCTCTCTCCTTCTTCTTCTCCTCCTCCCTTTTGTAGATAAACGGGCTCATCACGATCGCCAACTTGAACTTCGAGAGTTATTTCACAACCTTAATCCTTTGTATACATGCAAAAAAAAAAAAAAAAAGGATGACACGATTATGTGACTCCGTAATCAGGAGTGGGTTAAAGGGTAAAACGGCACATTAGCCTCAATTACCAGCGTTATTGCGTAAGGATTTGGCAAAGACGATAAAAGCGGCAGGTAGCAGCTTGTGGGGTATTTTTTTTTCCTTCCTTCGGTGAGCTGAGGAGTAAAATTTAGGGCTTCCTGATGTTCGCTCATTTCTTACCACTGTGGGAGAAATCTGCTTATTTTGGTCTTTGCATTCTGGGTAGGGCTGTACCGATAAACGATATCATATCGAATCGCGATTTATTTGATTTTAAATACGATGAAAAGCTCTAGACATTTTTTGCTCGATATGGATTAATCTAAGAGCCAATCACACAGCAGAACAATACGACA
>JAQMYK010000039.1:27066257-27078513 GCA_030014345.1 Clarias buthupogon | reverse complement strand
TATATATAATGTAATGCAAAGTTGCAATAATGCAAAGTTTACATATTTGCATTTATAAACTTTTCTCAACATTGATTTCCATGCTTTGCCAAAGTTGCATTCATTATCCACAACATGAAGCAAAGGGGGAAAAGTTTGTGTTCGCTGCTCAAAATAAAGTTTCCACTCTTCAGATTTTAATCTCTCTCTCTCTCACTCTCTCTCACACACACACACACACACACACACACACACACACACACCGCGATCCACACCGATATCTCAGTCTGAAGCCCATCAGTAAGTGAGTGAGAAGACGCGCAGAGAGACAGAGACAGAGACAGCGAGCCGGTGACACTGGCGGAAAAAAAAAAAAAAAACCTGAGTTGTAAATACGGCGAGCACGCACAGCCAATCAGCGCGCTCGGTTTTGACCGCGCGCACCACGCTGAAGTGGAAAGTCCATGTAAGGCGGTGATGTCCGGCTCCGCCCTCCTCGCTGCCCTTATTTGGTCAGCACACTTCCGCCTGAGCGACCTGGTGGAAAAGAGATCGGAACCTGCCGCCTTTAAAGGAACCGCAGAGGCCAAACGTCATGGGTCATATTTCATCTCCTTAAAGTCCCGAGGAGAAAATTTATAAAAATAAAAAACGTAGTTTATCAATCATTTCAAGTTACACAAACTAACTAAAAAAAAAAAAATCTGTCTGCTATTTAGTTGCACTTTGATTTAGAATAAGATAAACGAATAAAAAAAATAATAAACCAGGAGCTGCAGGACAGATGCAGAAGATACAATATGTCTGGATGCAAAAATACAAAGTCATACAAAAATTACTTTTTTTTTTTTGTATTTGTTCCTAAACAAACAAAGAAACAAATAAGTAAGTAAATAACAAACAAATAAAAAAAAAGTAAAAGTACATGTCACAATGCTAATAATCATTATTATATATATAGCTGTGTGGAGGATGGACATACTTCACCATACGCAGTCTAATTAGGAGGCCGGAGAATCCCACGAGACCGCTCATGTGTCCGGCTAAGATTCTCCATTCCTGAGCCTGGCCAATCAGTGAGGCACTGAGCCACACTTATTATCGACACTGAGTAAAACTCCAGGCTGCCATGCATGCGCTGGAACGGATGCTGATGCAATATGGAGAGAGAGAGAAAGAGAGAGAGAGGGAGAGAGAGAAAGATAAAGTTACGATTTGGACTGCAAATCAGGCTGACATCTGCATGCCGGCTACAAGCCTGTCAACCGATAGGCCGAAACAATGCACAGAAGAATAATAAGTTCCTACTTTTTCCCCTAGAGGCCCGGGAGCACTGCCATCGAGCCCAGGCTACCAGTGTCTCAACAGGGCCTCAACAAGCTCCTGCGCTCCCAAACAAATATCTTCTACCTAACTGGGATGAAATTCAAACTCTCCTCCATGCCACAATCATCTGCTCGCTGACATTTTACAGACAGAACTATGATTTTAGCCCAGCATACATCAATTTTTAATCAGGTGAGAAAAAAAAAAAAAAAAAAAAATCTGCTTGCTCCTAACTATTTGTCTAGTTTGGAGCTGTGGCCTCGCCACAACGTGTCGCATATTAGTGGTCCATGCCAAAGTATTTCACCAGACTAGATCCATACTTAAAAAATACTGAGCTGATCAATGCTTGAAAAAAAAGCCATGGCTGCATTTGCATGACTTCAGTTTATAAATGACAACCAAACTCATGTTATAAACTCTTAAAGTTAAATTTATCTCAATTTCTTTCTTTTTCTATTCTTTTTTTCCCCGAGTAGTTAGAGGTTAAGGGCTTTGCCCGAGGGCTTAGCAACAGCATTGGGATTTGACCTCACAGCCTTCCTTTAGAAGCGCAACATCTTTGCCACTGAGCTCCACTCTATGGAGTGTTATATAAATAATTGACATAATACTTTACATAAATAACAGTTAAGTAATTTGCATAAACACATCAGCTTCTGTAGCAGATCTACACAGAGAGACTGATAGACAAGAAAGGGGGGGGGGAAGGCCTTTTTTTTAGTAAGCGCTATAGTAAGCGCTGTGGCCTTACACCTCCAGGGTCGAGGGTTCAATTCTCGCCTTGGGTCTCTGTGCACGTTTGAGTTTGCTTGTTCTCCCTGTGCATGGTGGGTTTCCTTTGAGCACTCCTGTTTCCTCCCGCAGTCCAAAGACATGTAGATATGTTTACAATTGGTGTTGCCCCTGTATAATATGAACGAGTGTGTGGATGGATTCCTGCTACCCTATAAAGGATAAGCAGTTTAGAAGATAAAGATGAAGATTTCCAATTTATAATTTTTGGTGACGTTAATGAAGTGATGACTCAATGATTAAAAAAATAATAAATCTATGATTTAAAAAAAACGAAAGGTTATCAATGAACGGATGGAGACGTGATCAGTACAAGTTCTGTTTAGAGAGTTCTTTACTTTACCACAAGCAGTCAGACATGAAGTAAGGCCGCTTCCATTAACTCTGCTGTCATTGAGCTGTCACTCATTCCTCCTCGTAAGTGTTATCAGAGACATGATGGTTTAAATGACTAATTTGTTTTATCGTTTAAGAAATACTGTTCGTTAGAAATATCACAATCAAAATGAATCCGCGTGGGAGCGTGGGCAGGATTTGTCAAATATTTTGTGTAAGTGGTGTTAAGTGGGCTAACATTCATTCATACGCCTCTATTTTAGAATCACAAAGAGTAACGTAAAGCATCATTGTCGAAGCCAGCTGTCATAGTCTTCTTTATGGCCAAACTATACTCTTTAATGGTTAAGAAACAGGGAGATAACTTCTGTTACCATCTAGTTACAGTACGTTAGTCGCATTATCCAGAGTTTATATAATGAACCTTTACCAATTTTAGTTTGGTGGAAATCTTCTTCCACTCAGCCAATTAAAGCAGATCTATTCTGTAATACTTTCCCCATCACATTAAATGGTACAATCCCTATATTTAAATGACCTTCACCTCCACCTGGCCTAGTTAATCCCACACAACGGACGTGTTGCCAGAACCGCTACACACACTGTCCCTATCTCTGAAATTAATCGCCTTGGCAATTGACATTAATACAGATACTAGACGCAAGAGACTTGGCCCTAATGAAGCGAAAATAGAGTGAGTGGGAGAGGGGTCTGAATCATGAGTGTATCAGGGGCCGTGGTAAACATAGACACGAAACAGCTCACACACACACACACACACACACAGACAAATGCACATACACCGGGGGAATCCAGTGGCTCGTTGCCACAGTATGGGCGGACTGTAACATGTGTAGGTGATAGCGTTAAGATAGCATGACACAGCAGGATTTGTCATCAGGGGATTCCTATGGGTTCTCCACCCCCCCCTACGACCAGAAACATTTTACACTCCGATCAGGATGCGAAAGTTATTTTATTTTTTGATGCGGCCGAGATAGCAGTCTCAAGCAACAAACAGCACAACAAATTAGCTTTTTTGTTGCTGTTGTTGTTTTTTGTGGATCGTGATCTCTAAATCAACTCATCCTAAGATCATCATCAGCAATCAAATAATAGTTGCATTTATTTATTTATTTTTTAATAATAAAAAAGAACGGACTCTGGATATGCCAGAAACCGGCACTTGGCATGCATGCCCGTCTTGGTAGCTCTTTCCATTTCACAGATATTTCATTCATATTGAAGAAGGAAGGCCATTGGCAGCACCAGTTGGGTGGCAGTTGGAGCAGCATGGCAGCAAACACTGAAAGTGAGAATGGAGGCTTGATCATTTGAATAATACTTTTTATAGACCAAAACAGAGGAAGTAGAACGTTTTTTTTTTTTTTTTATTCTTCCACTGCCTGATGCCATGACGTGTAGAGCTTGGCAAACGTGCCATAACACTCACTCTGTCTGTGCTGAGAACAAATTCACACTTGCAAACCCATCTCCTCTTTAATTTTTTCCATGTCCAGTTCAAAAAAACTCCTATCAGAATGCCTTTCTAGACTTGGCTTTGCCTGTGGGTGAAACAGTCCTGCTTTATACTGTAATGTTATTCTCTCAGTCTTGTCTTGGGTGCCTTTGCCTCCTGGGCATGATTCTCACTTGTTAAAGCTAGTCACTTCTGTCTTGAAGGACCTCTTTTTGACTACTTTACTGTCCTGCAGGCAGAAATGTGATGCTTCTCCAGAAATCAGGTTTGTTTTGCCAGATTCTTGTTCACACGCCACGTTCAGGTTTACACATTTCTCATTCATGCAAACACAAAAAGAAGTGCATAATCGCAGAGGCTTACTTAATTGTATTGCCTTTATTGGGTCTTTCATGATGCTTTACATCTACACAGGTAGAACCGGAACCTAGAACATTAGAACCAGAACAACAGAGTTCATGTCATGTTGGCGCGTCCTAAAAAAATGGTGGACAACATTTCCATCTCATATTTTTCCAGTTGTTCGAGTCTGAGCTTGAGGAAATCTTCCAACTGGGAGAAATTTTACATAGATTTCTTTCAAGTTCTTTCAGTGATTTTTTTTTTCCTCAACTCAATAGATAAATTAGTTACATGGAGTTTCCTCAAACTGCAATGAACTGATTTCCCATGCATGGTGTATTCCCACCTCCAGTATTTCTAGCATAGACTCCAGACCAAAATAAAGCCGTTACTAAAGGCATAAGGAATTAAAGTAGTCTTTGTCGATGCATCTTTAATTTGAAGTCGGTCTACATACATCCTGTTCCCCTCAAAGTAGCCACGCATGAGGGATTTCCATCTGGGCAGGTATACTATTCACATGAGGGTACTTTCTAACATGGCAAACTTATTAATAGGGTTAGAAATGGAAAGTTAAGACACACAAAACAAATTTTCCCTCAGACACATGATGCTGAGCCATATCACAGTGCTTGCTACGAGTCAATGAACAGCCGTTCCGGTGGCTCCTGTGTAGATGGTTGTGCCATTCAGTCAGTACGGCTTTGTTTCTGACTGCAGGGTTTCCCTGGCTCACTTTGCATACAGGGATTCCATGGAATTGCTCTGCTGTCACAGATCTGTTGAGCGAGGTGCCGGAAAAATTCAAAACCACCATGGGCATATAATCAAATTAGTTGTGTTTCTTTCCAGGCTGCATTCAAATGGCTGTTCCTCGTCGCTAATGCTGCCCCAAGCCAAGCCCTGGAAGCTTGATTACACAACTCGTTATATAGATTTCGGAAACAATGTATGATTGTTAAACAATGGCTGCGACATAATGCATTGATGAAAAAACATCCAGTACAAAAAAATAAACATTTCCAATACAACTCATATTGAACCATGTTTGGTTATTCCACTGGTTTGGACAAACAGGTGAGTATTTATTCATGGCTTATTTACACGTGTTTAATATTACAGACGTAGACTTTCCTGTCCTTTATCTGATACCATGTATAAATATAAACTGAGTACACAGAGTACTCTTTTCATTGCACCTACGAGTGATTGGTCACTGTGTTTCAGTTTATGTCATGTCTAGACGTGGCAAGTCATATTAATGCTCGTGAAGGCTGGATATTAATTAAACTACACACATCAACTGTGCAGACCTTACATAAATGATCATGAGTTACTAAATTAGTATATTATAAAATACAGTCACTGGCCACTTTATTAGGTACACCTTGCTAGTACCGGGTTGGACCCGTTTGGCTTTCCGAACTACCTTAATTCTTAATGGCATAGTTTGAACAATGTGCTGGAGACATTCCTTAGAGATTTTGGTCAGAAAGAGAGTTTGAGACGATTTTAGCTTCGTGACATACAGTAGTGGTCATATAAAGTAGGGACAGGCAGGGTCTGAAACAATACTTAGATAGGCTGTGGCATTTAAAATGCTCAAATGTGGTACTAAGTGGCGCAAAGTGTGGCAAGAAAAGATCCCCACACCATTACACCATCACCACCACCAGCATTAACCGTTGAGTTACGCCAGGATCGATCCATGCTTTCACATTGTTCACATGAGACTCTTCAGACCAGTCAACGTTTTTTCAAATTTTCTGTTGTTTGATTTTTTTGGTGAGCCCATGTGAATTGTAGCCTCGGTTTCTGTTTCTGTAGCCGACCTGCTTCAAGGTTTGATGTGTTCAGAGATGCTCTTCATCAGAGCTCGGTTGTAATGAGATGTTACTGATGTTATAACAGATAAGTAACTGTTGCCTTTCCATCAGCTCAAACCAGTTTGACCATTCTCCTCCTCGTCCTCTGACTACAACTAGGCATCATCACCCAGCAAATTGTCGCTCACTGAATATTAGATATTTTTTCAGACCATTCTCTGTAAAGCTTAGAGATAGTTCTATGTGTGAAAATCCCAGTTGGATCAGCAGTTTCAGAAATACTCAGACCAACCCGACTGGCGCCATCAAAGTCAAACTTAAATCACCTTTCTTCCTCATTCAGATGCTCAGTTGGAACTTCAGCAGATCGTCTTGACACCATGTCTACATGCCTAAATGCACTGAGATGCTGCCAAATGATTGCCTGATTAAATATTTGTGTTAACAAGAAGTTGAACAGGTGTGCCTAATGAAGTGAAGGGTGAGAGTGTGTCACAAGGAAACGCCATTTCAGCTATTGAAAAATGATCCATTAAAAAAAATGGTGTAAAGTGACAATGACAGTGAAGAGCGAACCGAGACCAGGATGCCTGGAACTGTGGTCGACCGTCACTTGAGGACGGGTTTAAAAAATAAAATAACAAGACAACAGGACACAGTTATGAAAGTTAAAAACTCCCTTTATTTCTCTATATAATCTCCTGCTACACTAATGCACTTATCCCAGTGTTTCACTAGTGCTTGGATACCATCAAGGTAGAAAGTTTTCTTCTTGATTGGACTGCCTGCTTCACGTCTGAAACGCCGGCCTCCCAGGAACTCCTTTGATGGATCAAACATGCTGAAATGGCTTGGATCGAGGTCAGGACTGTACAGGGGGTTGTGGCAATAACTGAGTTGCAACAACAATGGTAATTGTGAATGATTGTGTGTACAGGTCCCACAGATAGTTGAATCTCTTGTGCAAGTGCATCAACTTTAAGGGTCATTGACGTTCCCCTCGCTGACAGTTTGCGGAAACGACTGCAGCGTGCTCCAAGCCACCTCGGCAAGGATCGTCTCGTCATACATAAGTGTACAGCTAAGAGTCTCACCACCGTAATAGCTTGTCTTGTCCAGAAAGGCTTCTTGTGTGTCTAAATTTGGTCCTCACCAAGATATAAAAACATAAGTTTGATTAATTGTGTCTGAGAACTAAACCGAACCAAGCTATTTGAGGTCTTGTGTTTACAATGAGGTCACAAAGATCTAAATACTGGCAGAGGATCAAAGATAGAAGGCGAATGAGATATATCTTTATACATTTGCATGATGAAGTGTACATGTGCAGTGCAGCTGGGGAGAACTGTGTGTGTGTGTACAATACCAATACCAAGTCAATCACACACTAACCTGAATTGATCATTTGCACATCAAAGTTGCTTTTCCAAATCCAGCCCTTTGTTTCCAAACATGTGGAGTATTGATAGAGATGCTCCTCTGAGACACAACAGTGGAATGCAAAAAATACTCCATTTCCAGCAAATTATTATGATTTTTATTATTATTATTATTTTTTTTTACATATCTACACAGGAAAGCTTTTTGAAATAACCAGAGCTCCAATTGTGGTGCATTTCTTTTTGTATTAAAAAAAAAAAACATTTAACATTATGAAATTAAATTCTAAGAATGCTGATGTTGGTCAGTTTTTTTTAATCAGCAGCTCAATAGTTGTAGTTATGTGCTTTTATAATATAATATAATATAATATAATATAATATAACATAATATAATATAATATGGCAGCATAGTGGTGTAGTGGTTAGCACTGTCGCCTTGCACCTCCAGGGTCCAAGTTCGAGTCCCGGTCAGGATCGATTCCCGTCTCTGTGTGCATGGAGTTTGCATGTTCTCCCTGTGCTTGGTGGGTTTCCTCTGGGTACTCTGGTTTCCTCCCAAAGACATGCAGATTAGGTTAATTGACGTTCCCAAATTGCCTGTAGTGTGTGTGTGTGTGTGTGCTCTGCGATGGATTGGCAGCCTGTCCAGGGTGTACCCCACCTCTGTTTTAGGCTCCAGGCCCCCCACGACACTAAATACAGGATAAAGCCGTATAGACGATGAGTGAGTGTCAGTGATAATATAATATAATACACTATACACAAGGACATGTTTAGTGGATTCACCACAGATTCAAACCAAATGGTGAGGAGATGTTTACTCAACACTTTTGGAAGGAGTTTCAGTGGTAGAACTGTAGCTATATATATATGTATATAAGCATTTTAAATTAACTTTAAGAGAGATAAAATGTGAGGCTGAAGATAACGGGATTTGAGGGCACTCTATTTGTATATATAAATGGTAACGAAAAAAACGTCATTATTTATTAGAAATAGGAAAAATAATTGGCAAAGAGTTCTGATATAGAAAGATTAAAGCACTTTGGGGTGTGGTGTTACTGGAAAATAATCGACTAAAAAACAACAACTATATCATTGATGAGAACATTGTAAAAAAAAAAAAGAAAGAAAAATCCCTATCCGTCTGTATTCATGTTGTAAAAACAGTGCAGACAGTTTGGAAACCTTTGCATCTGCTGATATAAATTCACAACACATTATTAGACAAACTCTCCTTGAAATAGCGCTTCATGCAAATTTGTTGCCGAATATAAACATAAAATTACTCGGCCATGCAAGACAGAAACTTCACAGTGGAAACTTGACTATCACATTCAGAAATATGACACTTCTCTTTCCCATTACGAAAAAAAAAAAAAAAAAGTTGTGAACTTGTGCCCCTCCTGTTACTTACTCTAGGACCGTCTGGCCGAAAGTAGCTGTGAGAGTATTTTAGTCGTAGTTCCATTGTGACTTCCGGCTGAGTTGTGGTGTCGGTTTCACCCCCCCCCCCCCCCTTCTTCCTCTATTGGGCCTGACGTACTTCCTCTCTACACAGATATTTCCACATACTCTCTCCAAACAGTGCTAGTAGCCAGTATTTATCGTTCTCATCCATTCCTAGAGTCATTTATTTCTGTGTTTGGATGTCTTAAACACAAGCCTGAAATCCCCCGAGCTGAAAAAGCCCCAAACTAGAGCACGAGGCAGCAGTGCAACCGGAGGAGTTTGCCTGCAAAGAAAGAAGGAATGCACCGCTGCCGTGGCCTGGAAGTGAGGGGTGGATTATGCAAGAGTGGCAGAAGAGTTTAAAAAAAGTAGCATGTGTGTGTGTGTGTATGCGTGTGAATACTCAACCTCTCCTATTAGTACAGCATGCAAATAAATGCTAAATACACAGCCTCAGAAATGTGTATAAATACAGTTTGTGGTTTTGTAGTTTCCACATTTCTGACCATTACAGAGTCTCATTACATACTCCCCAAGGAAAACCGATGAGTTCATTGCCCAAGTTTATTCAACATGTATATGTCACTCTCATGGCAGATTAAACATCCTAAAATACCCTAAAATACAGTTTTGATTGTACATCAAGTAATTAAACCCTATTTCCAAATATCCGTTTAATAGTCCATACACAACAATGTAAAGAAAACCCATGACTTATATTTATCTGGAAGAAAAGCATTACATTTTTTTTTTTATGATGCTGATGGGTGCGTAGTTGCACAAAGTATTAGCTAAGAGTCAGATGTACAGTATGGCATCATCATCTAATTATTAAAATTTTGAGTAAAGAACAGGATCGAGTCGACGGGACCGACAAGTCCAAACCTCTCCACAAATGCTTGAGGTTCCCAGTTTCCTAAAGAAAGTGAGAAAAAAAGTACAACTTAATAAGCTGACTTTTCTTTACTAGGCAACATTTTTAAATCTGATTTACACATAGTAAATTCCATAGTGTTTCAATCACATGATTGTTCTGTTATGGTCACCATATTTGGAACTGAATCTGAGCATAAATAGAGAGGGAAGATGGCTAAAATTATTCATCCTACTTTGGAATAAACAGATACAAATCACATTTTAACAGAGCTGATAAAACACATTGCTTCTATGCTTATACACTTCCCCGGAACAGTGAATTCCACTAAAACTTCCAAATATTCCAGATTTCTGTTTTTTTCGAATATATTTTAAGCAACCCCTCACACTGTTCTGGAGAGCCTCAAAGGGTGTTTCCAGGGGGTTTCATCAGGAAAATGAAAATGTCACTATATGCAGGATAAATCAATACTGACCAACTGACACTGACTGATTAAATGACTAACTGACTCACTGACACTGACTGATTAACTGACGCATTAACTGACTAAATGACGTTGACTGTCTGATTGACAATGACAATGACTGACTGACTGACCGACAATGAAAGTCTGTCTGACTGAAAGTCTGAGTGACTGACTGGCTGACAGACTGACCCTGACTGACTAACTGACACTGAATGACTAATACAGAGCGATTGACAGACTGACTGACACTAAATGACTGGTTGACTGATATAGAGTGACAGACAGACTGACCCTGACTGACTAAGTGACACTGACTGACTGATACAGAGTGACTGGCCGATCTACACTGAACGACTGACTGGCTGACAGACTGTCCCTGACTGACTGACTCACACTGACTGACTGGCTGACAGTCTGACCCTGATTGACTAACTGACACCGCATGACTAATCCAGCATGACTGACTGACCATGACTGACTGACTTTCTGACTCACACTGACTGACTGGCTGACAGTCTGACCCTGACTGACTGGTACTGAATGACTAATCCAGAGTGACTGACTGATTCACACTGACTGACTGACTCACACTGACTGACTGGCTGACAGTCTGACCCTGACTGACTGGTACTGAATGACTAATCCAGAGTGACTGACTGATTCACACTGACTGACTGACTGACACTGACTGACTGACTGGCTGACAGTCTGACCCTGATTGAATAACTGACACTGCATGACTAATCCAAAGTGACTGACAGACTGACACTGACTGACTAACTAACTGACTGGCTGACAGAATGACCTAGACTGATTGACTGACTCACACTGACTGACTGGCTGACAGACTGACACTGACTGACTGACTGGCCGACAGTCTGACCCTGATTGACTGACACTGAATGACTAATCCAGAGTGACTGACTGTCTCACACTGACTGACTGACTCACACTGACTGACTGACTGACTGACAGTCTGACCCTGATTGAATAACTGACACTGCATGACTAATCCAAAGTGACTGACAGACTGACTAACTAACTGACTAGCTGACAGACTGACCTTGACTGACTGACTGACACTGACTGACTGGCTGACAGACTGACCCTGATTGACTGACACTGAATGACTAATCCAGAGTGACTGACTGTCTCACACTGACTGACTGACTGACTGGCTGACAGTCTGACCCTGATTGAATAACTGACACTGCATGACTAATCCAAAGTGACTGACAGACTGACTAACTAGCTGACAGACTGGCCTTGACTGACTGACTGACAGTCTGACCCTGATTGACTGACACTGAATGACTAATTCAGAGTGACTGACTGACTCACACTGACTGACTGACTAACTGACACTGAATGACTAATCCAGAGTGACTGATGCACTGACTGAATGACATTGACTCTAACACTAACTGACACATATGGACTTACCGACTGATTGACACTGATTAACTGCCTGACACTAACTGACCGACCCTGTCCAACTCAATGACTGGTTTTCCTGGTGTTTGAATTTTCAAACCCTCCCATGTAGCCTTCAAACCTCTGCTGATGTTCTGGATTTTGATTTGAGATGCAGCTTATGACAGAAATCATAATGATGGTGGGGACAGAGACACCGAGCTCCATATCATTGAATCACAATCTCAAAACGGTCAAAAAATCTTTTTTTGAGAATGTTAGCATAACATTTCTGCCATTTTGCAGACACCTTTAACCAGGGTGACTTACATCATCCTCATTATACATCTGAGCATTTGAGGACTAAGGGCCCAACAATGGTAGCTTGGTCATGGATGGGATTGAACCTATGAAATTTTTAGCTATAACTTGACCACCCTTTGCTGCCAAGGTAAAACGGGACTTGTTTTGAATTGGTCTAAAAGACCCACTTAATTCTCTCTAAATGCTTCATGCCATCTCAGTCACTAAACTGAAAGCAGGATTCCCCCCCCCCCCCCGCCCCCGCCCCCCCCCCCCCCC
>JAQMYK010000039.1:27036801-27066247 GCA_030014345.1 Clarias buthupogon | reverse complement strand
GGGGGGGGGGGGGGGGGGGGGGGGGGGGAGGGGGAGAGTGGGTCATGGAGATTCTATGCACCCTGAAATACTGTGATCACATCTTGACTAAAATAAATGCTCAGGCTGTCGTGGTGCTTTAGATGGCAACAGGCGAACGAGAGCTTTTTGGCAGGACAATTGGGTACATACCAGTCCCTGCTCTGGCTGCTATGACAATATCTTATCCTGAAAATATCTTATCTTATCCTTATCTTCCTCTCTAGTAACTAACTGCACACACATATACACACACACACACACACACACATTTGGAACTAACATTCGAAAAAAGCTGTATTTTCTCAGTTTATTTATGCAGAAAGACATTCATGTGATAAAATATGATAAATGTTAACTTTAATTCTAGTGAAAGATCTGCGGAGTAAAACAAATTTTTAATAGCCTTCGACTGGAAAATCCTAAGCAGCGGCGTGTAATCAATTTTTCCCTCAAACAGGACAGAGATAAAAGATGAGGTTAAGAGGATGACCGAATTAGAAGTGGTTAAATCTCTATGACAATTTCATTCACCCGCTTTATCTGTGTCTCAAACACACATGAAAACACTGATCAAAGACGGAAATGCAGCAGCGGTGAAAAAGGGAAAGCCCGTCGAACTCACAGAACACCAGGCCACATCCTGGAACGAACAGTATCGTCTGTGTGTGTGTGTGTGTATATGTGGTCGCGTGTATGTATATGTTTGCATGCAAATACATGTGGGAGAGTGTAAAAATACGAATCGAAAAGAAAAAGAAAAAAGAACTAAGAAGGTCATGCTCACCCACAGAGAGGAAGGCCAGTATTAATATAGCGACTGTCACAATTCCTGTTGCCCTAACCAGTACAATTACCATCTCACAGCCTTCCATTAGACCTGAGCCAGAGCAGAGATGTGTGACACAGCGAAGGGCACAGGTGGTGTTTAGATGAAAATAATAAGCCCAGACTAGGTCCTGCTTTTCGCTCAATTATAAGATTCTGGGAGTCAGGTAAGTGTGTGAGAACAGTGTGTCCAGTTCTATGGTGATTAAGTGTGAGAGATGGAGTAAGGGGACCTGGCATTATGAGGTCAGGTGACCTTTAGGCCTTCAGGTCTGAGAACAAGAGGAGATAATGTTCCGCCTCTTCACATACAGAGCCCCGTCTGACCTTACCGTTATCGGGGCACCACACACACACACACACACACACACACACACACACACACTTATCTGACCATTACAAGTTATTAACAGATGAGCGGCAGTGCCATGGTGGAGCCATCTAGTTCCAATGAACATCAAGAACGCCCTTTGATCCACCATCACAGGTCGGGAGAAACAGATGTAGCTAGTTACAGGACTGTTCCTGGGTATGTCTGCTATGTAATTATGATCGTCTTGTGCTGGATAAGTGATGGAGATAGGTGTGTACTCATTATGTATGCACCACATTTTAATTCAAGCCGACGTTGTGATCATTAGTGGGTCACGTGACAAAAATACAGGAATTTGTCGCTTCTCTGTGACATCCTTTTATATTTTAATATAATTCATTTCCTTTTTTTCTATTCTCTATTTGATCTGGTTGTGATGGAAGACAATAGAAAAGTGCTTTAATATGGGAGAAAATGCACAAAACCCTCTCGTCTCCCACTCGGTATAAAACGACGCTTTCCAATACACTGTAAATTATACAGTATTACAAGAATCTCTGGTAACAATTACATTACCCTCATGTAGTAAGTCCTAATATGGAATTTGTTAGACGGGAGAAATGTTATCTAAGAAGTCATTAGCTGGATTTTTCTTTAGCCCGCTAACACGAGAGCAACGACCCCATAAACATTAAAGCAGCTGTTGTGATTCACAATCGATGTGTCAGGACTTCACTATGCCTGGGTTACATCAGCTGAGCACACAACTAACGTTGAAGAGTTAACAGGGTGGAGTGACTTCAAAAAAAGCTTTCATGCTATTCACACGCTACCTTTTGCCTGCATTCTTTTAAACACCCCTTTCGTCAAGCTATGGGTTGGATAAGGATTGGCCTAAGACCAGTTACTTGAGTGAGCCTAGTCATAACGATGCGCCACGGCACATGAACCGAGAGTTTTTCGAGCTTCTTGGGCTTTCAGACTTGACCTTGAGGTGAAGCAACTCTAAGTGTGCTTAGACGATTGACAGGAAAACAATAGCCTGTGCTTTCACTTTCTGCACTTCTGTCTGATTGGCTGGTGAGACTCGTTATTATCGGTGACCACAGTAATGCTGTCATCATGGAGCTGATTGGGCAACGTGGCGGATTTACTAACTATACAGATTTACACACAGCTGCAAAAAATAGCACTGACAGTTTGTGTTTGGGCTAATTTCAGCAACGCACAGACACACACTTTCCACTTCCCTGATCTGTCGAGTCATGGAACAGATACAGATAGGAAGTGGGGAGCGATTGTGGTGATTTCTTCCTCTCTTCTCAGCCCGCTCCGCCCTCCCTCTTTCGTCGCGTTTAAGCAATACAGGAAGTGAAAGAAGATGCCTGTTAGATGACACTTTTTATAGAACAAGGCTGTCCCCAAAGTCTCCATACACAGAGGAAATTCACTTTAATACGTTTTTAAATTTTTTTTAAACCTTATTTACAAAATATCATTGGCATTTCCTTGTAAACACACATGGAGAAGTCTCTCACACTCATAATGAACTCGTTTTGACACTGGTGTCATGCATGCTACTGCACTTTGCGTACTGTATGTTCCCTTATATGACTTTTTGGTGATCTGTTGCATGTCTTTTAACACCGTTCTTCATTTGTCAAAGGCACATGGTTTGGGACACATGTTCAGCAGGGACACGGGTCAAGCGACGGTACACCATTTCTAACATACAGTGTCATACTGCTGTACTGGGCGATAGTTTGCTGATCGACAAAGAAGCATAAATGTCTACATATGCACGTATAGGAGAAGGCTGTCGAGATCCCGAGGCGCTACACTCTCACACATCTTCTGTGAACATGACCTAGATTGCACTTTGTGCTCGAGTAACCTTTGTAGGAGGTGTGTTTGTGTGAGAGAAAGCATTCAGGGGTTTTTCAGATGTTAATATAGACAGTATGACTCATGAAAACATGGAGGACCGATGTGGCACGCTGCTCAGCTGCCTACACACACCCCCTCCGTTCCCTTTACTACGCATCTTCAATTGCAAGAACACAGCAGCTCTTTCAACAATCCTATTAGTATCGCCAAATTACCAGTACTGTACCATATTGTGTGAGATGCAAAAATAAAAAAAATGGAAAGATCAAGTCTTGTACATTATATATATATATATATATATACGTATATAAAAAAGTATTGGGCCAAACCTGTTAATTATTGAATTCAGGTGTTTTGGACAACCCTATGCTTCCAACTTTGAGGCAACAGTTTGGGGAAGACCCTTTTCTATTCCAACATGACTGTGCCTCAGTGAATAAAGCAAGGACTATAAAGACATGGTTCGAGGAGCTGATTGTGGAAGAACTTGACTTGGCCTAACACAGAGCCCTGACCACAACCCCATTGAGCACTTTTATGATGAACTGTAATGGAGATTGAGAGCCGGGCCTTCTTGTGTAACATCAGTGTCTGACCTCATAAATGGTCTAGAGAATGAACGGGCCAAACTCCAAGTGAAACACTTCAAAATATTGTGGACAGCCTTCCAAGAAGAGTGGAAGCTGTTATAGCTGCAAAAGGGGGACCGACTCCATATTGTAAAGTGCATGTATTTGGATACAATGTCATCACACGCTTGTCCAAATACTTTTGTCTATATAGTGTCTATTCTGCACCTGTTTTCTATTATGTTTTATGTATTGTAATATGGGTTGTAAAATATATATATATATGTATATATATATATATATATATATATATATATATATATATATAAATGACACAAACAAACTGTTGTAAATATAAACTCTAAGCAACGAAACTGCAACCCTAATTAAGAGCATTTATGCCGATTAACATCGATTCACACAAGGTCCGATCACGTCCATGCTCTGTTAAGTTTCTAACAGGATTTAGCATTCTGACTGGTCACAACAGCTTCCCACACACAGTCCATACATACATACATTCCCACATACATACACATGTATGTATCACATATCAAGCATCTCTTAGTGTTGTAATGTGATTAATTTTCTTTTGGAAATATTACCATGAAGTTCTCCCAAATGACTGTATTGTAATCACTGTAATTGGTAATTGGTGTTTGGACAGCGTTCAAAACTGTTATAATACCAACGGTGTGCCAACATCCGTACCACCATGCCAAATTAAGATCGCCACAATGTTTTTTTTTATTTTTTATTTTTTTGACAACCATAAATTCCTGCTGGGTACAGACTTTTCTGACTATGGCTTTTGCCGGTATCTTAAAAAAAAGTAAAAAGTAAAAAGGACAAACATTATGTTTAAAGATTTCACTCTGGCACAATGGCACAAGAGCAGCACAAGTGACAATTTAATAAATGTCTGATTTTACTAAATGTATTACATGCCTGTTTCCACACTCTGTTTTTACCACCACATTTGTTAGACTAGAAGATAAAAATGTAAATTAAATCTTTCCTGCTATTTCCGTTATGAAATCTATTCATGTCTGTCAAAGTACGTTATGACCAAACCTGTGGTTTGACTCTTTCCAAGAATTTATCCCAGTGTGATCTGGCAAAATTTCCCAAACTGCTACACACTGTATATTTGCTTTATTCTGCTTTCTTAGTTCCTCATTTTAAGAAGAGAACTGCAGAAATTGGATTACTTAAAAAATATATATATAAAAATACAAGTGAGGCAAATCGATGATTTTGCTGTTTAATTGTTGAACAGTTTTTATCAATTTTAAATATATGTGAATATTTGCTTGATAAATTGTTTAACTTTGACCAAAAAATTATACACAGTGTCATCTTTTAACCATTATCTGATACCATTCATCCATCCATCCATCTAGGAACCAAGTCCAACAGGGATTGTGAAGGCCAAGGGTGACCACTGTATTTATTCCCATTTTGTACGACTGTGGTAGGACCTCTGATCAACAGTCACACACAAGTGGAAACTTGAGAATGCCAACATAAAAAAAAAATAATAATAAATGAAATTTTATTTGTCACATACACAGTCATACACAGTACGCTGTGCAGTCAACTGCTTACAATCTAGCCTAATCTGAATGTCTTTGAGAGACCAGAGAAAACCCACCAAGCATGGAGAGAACATGGAAACTCCATGCACACAGGCCAGATGGGGGAATCGAACCCAGGACCTGGAGGTGCAAGGAGACAGTGCTAACCACAAAGCCACCTTGCCGCCATTACCTGATACCAAACCAGTACAATTCCCTATTTCTCTATACTTGAGAGTATCAGACTCAAACTTTTAATAAGGTGGAACAAGGCTTGACTGTAGGACTGTAAGGGTATAAAATTGTGAGAAGTGGAGTTCAGGGAACTAAAAAACAGTGTTACAAAATATAAAGAAAGCTAATGAGAACAAAGAGGGCAGTCTTTCTCCCAAACTTCAGTCATTCCAAATTGAACCTTTCTGTAAATATCAAATGTTTTAGGTTTATATTATTTGTTGCTGTAGGATGTGATAAATAGTGGTCATGGAGCCTGATGCGTGTTAAGAATTATCATTAACGAGTAATCAACTACAACACTAATTCTAACACCGCTTTGCCACGCTGCCTCTTCCCCGCCATCAGACAATTAAAAGCGGAAAACACACTTGCGTACTAAAGCTCCTGGTGGGGTACTGGGACAGGGCGGCCGAGCCGTGCGGTAGGCCTGGGTTTGGCCCTGGCAGCAATGCTTTTGATTAATGGCTGCATTGGTGGGTGGGAGAAAGAGCTCAGATGTGCCATTACCACACTGCACTGCTGCTAATGGCTTCAATTACTGCTCAGTCCCTGCTGCTGAGCTCGCAGGATCAACACACTGTGCATGTGGAGCGCTGCAGGAGAAAATAGCGAGGCACAGGTCTTCAGTGAACTGGAGATAAATGAGTTATTAGCAACTTTCTGGGGGAAACTAAAGTATTATTCAGATGGAATAAGCTTTCTGGACATTCTCAGATCTGTTGCTTGAGGATATCTGTAGTGATAATTAAAATAAGTAATAAAAGATCGCTGTAGAAATCAGAGAAGGGTGTGGTTTCACTATGTACAAGATGATTATCATAATTTAAAAAAAATCCAGACAAACTACACTACACTGTCTGGCCAAAAAAAAATGAGTCGCACCACTTCAATATGTCGTTCGACCGGCTTTAACTTTGACTATGGAATGGAAGTGGCAGGCCAATATATAAAAACATGATTCCTCATGCTCCTGGAACCTTTATAGATGATCTAATAGGGCCAGTCTGGACTCATCAGACCACATGACCTTTTTTCCATTGCTCCAAAATCCAATCTTTATATTCTCTAGTAAACTGAAGCTTGAGATTAGTTTCACTAACAAGTGCTTTTATGAGCTCTCGCCACATTGTGCATGTAGAAATTATTGTACTTATCATAATTAAACATAAAAATGATGAAAGCTGTAAAAATGATGAAACATTCATAAAGTATTAAAGTGATTTTTCCACAGACCATATTTCCTCCATGAAGGTGACGGTTCAGCACTATCCTTCCATGTTTTAATATTGTGTTGAACATTTCTTAACCCAGTTCCAATAATTTAGGTTTAGATTTATCAATCTCCTTAGTGACTCCTTAGTGAGTTCTGTATTTAAATGTAAGAAAACGTGTGATACTGACCATGTAACCTGCTTTGTAAAAAAAAGGTCAAATTTTTCTCATGTCTAATGTGTCTTTTACTGAAGCGTGTGTACAGACAGCAGACTTCATCTATAACTGTTCATGCGGTTTTAGAGGCCTGAGGAATTCATGCCAGCTCGAAATGCACACTACTGTTACTGTTGTAATAATGTAATAATGTTATAAAGTAAACCTGTACTAAGAATGCAACTATAGATACGGTACATGTTGATTCTCTGAGAACGGCTGTTTAAATTGTCTGTATTGAATGTTGTGCAGTTTATACTCCATGTTGTTTGGTGGGAAGTGAGCGTTACCTGTATTGTCTTTATAGTGAAAAGAACGTCCAAGACCATTTTTCCTAAAGTCATACTGTAGGTCATAAAGTTAAAACATGGCATAATCTTTCCAGAGTCCCTAAAAATGCCTGGCATTACTGGCTAAATATCCTAATTTCTCTGGTAATAACCTCTTTATGTACACTGGAACCTTGGATTATGAGCATAATTCGTTCTGGAAGCGTGCTCATATTCCAAAACCAAATTGTATTTTCCCATAAGAAATAATGGAAACTCAAATTATTCATTCCACAGCCAAAAAAAATAAATACATAAAAATAATTAATACAAAATATAAAGTAAAAAAACAAATTAACCTGCACTTTACCTTAAAAAAAAAAAAAAAAATCCCGACGGATAAGTGTTTTGTGTGTGTGTGTGTGTGAATCTAAAGTAAGCACCCCTCTCCCCCTTCTCGTCTTACATAGTTACCCTTCCCCCACTCTTTCCACACATGAAAACGCTGTTTTATCGGAAAAATAAACAAGAAATCTCTCTAATGACACTCGGTTGAGCGACACACTAACGGAATCACTGCTGTAAAGTAAAAATAAAACAAATTAACCTGCACTTTACCTTTGAAAAGAATTGCGACAGAGCAGTGTTTCTGTGTAGAGTAGAGAGAAAGAGTGTGTGTGTATCTGTGAAGGCGAAAGTAAGAGGGGTCTGTTTGTGTGTGTGTGTCATGGTGTCCAATGATGCGCGCGCACACAGACACAAAGAACAGACTGAATCCTGATCAGAGAGAGAAAATGGATCTTTAACCTCTCTAACAAGACTTGCTTTTGCTTTACACACGCGCTGTACACACACGCATACAGACACAAAATAAAATATGTTTTACGTGCACACACGGGGTATAGCATAGTGTTATAGTAAACAGTACACGCGTGCACGGATGTTGATTATACCAGTAAGAGACGAGCACTAAGACCCAGCAGTGGAGACGATTACCCACAATTCTGAAGCGCAAGAGAGAGAAAAACCATTGGCTCAGTTGTGATCACATGACGCTCGGCATCAAAACAAGAAGCGCATGCGTGATACATGATACGCGATACTCGTAAGCCAAGACTTGTTTGTTTTCCAAAATTTATTAAAAATCTTTGCTCGTCTTGCGGAACACTCGCAAACCGCCTTACTCGCAATCCGAGGTTCCAGTGTATAACTAATCCGGCTCAAATAAGGTTTAAGTCCTCTGTATGCCTTGATACATTTATGAGAACAGGGATATTTCAATAAAATAAATAAATAAATAAATAACAAAAAGATGTGATGACTGCACAACTTGGCACAGCTCACATCCTAATTTAATCATTCAATCCTGTTTTCAGGAAACACCTTCAGAAATGTTCTCATTCAGGAATACCCTCGACTCCACCCCCTAAACTAAAGATGACTGGGTCTCTGTGCTCTTAAAGCAGAAAAAGTGCTTGTTTTAGATACACATATCTGATTATTGGCTTACGTGCTAATCTACGGTGAGCATTATGCTAACACTTGGCTTGCACTTCTAAATGAATGCACCTGACTTTTCAAGAATATAACAGAGATAAATTAGCTCGGGTTCAGAGAAGCAGTGCAAATGCCATGAGTTCATAAAGTCGGTGTAGACGCTGTGCTACTGTTTCACCCACACACCTAAGTCTATAACAAACAGAGGCACTTTACTACCTACACACTTCTTTTTAACCAGAGCAACATGATTGTAAGACCATGGCAGGTAGCGCACGTGTAAATGACCTTATTACATGTCGACAATGCACTGATTAAGAGAATATGAGTACTTAAATCAATATCCTATAGTCATAATTGAGTGTAAGGGAACATTTAGCATTTAGGTACAACCACATCCCTGTCGTTCACATTCTTTAGTACTTTTCTAAAATTTGCATTCATCTTTTGTAAGGATTTTTTTTTTTTTTGAGGTATAACTTATTCTAACACATGTAAACTTACGTGACTTACAATTTAACCTACATAACAGAAACACCCACACACCAATAATATTATGAAATAATTACTAATAATCTAAATGCCTCCACAAAGTTTTAAGCACTCATAAATACAGCAGAAATAAAATCTCTAGGCCACACACAAATTACTGTGAAAAAGTCATTTCCCCTTTCCTGATAAAAAAAAATAAAAATTAAAGAAGTTTGTTGAATATTTGTCACAATTAAATGGTTCAGATTCATCAAGAAATTTTAATATTACGCAAAGATAACCCGAGTAAATACAAAATCAGGAACGGGGATAATAAGTTTTTTCATGTATTCTAAAGATTGTGCAAGAAACGCTGACTTGTAAATTATGCACAAACTCCAAAAAAACATTAACAGTATTATTTTTGGTGGCGCAGTAGCTTAGTGGTTAGCACCGTCGCATTGCACCTCCAGGGTCCGGGTTCGATTCCCGCCTCTGTGTGCATGCGGTTTGCCAATTGTCCCTGTGCTTGGCAGGTTTCCCCCTCGGGTGCTCATTTCCCTCCCACAGTCCGAAGACATGCAGGTTAGGCTAACTGGCGTTCCCAAATTGACCGTAGTGTGTGAATAAATGAGTGTGTGTGTGTGTTCCCTGTGATGGATTGGTACCCTGTCCAGGCTGTATCCCACTTTGTGCCCTATGTCTCCTAGGATAGGCTCCAGGCCCCCCCGCGACCGTGTATACAGGACAGAGCGATATAGACGATGACTGAGTGAGTGAGTATTTATAAAGTGAACCCTATAAAGTGTTCTCTCCCTTCCAATGCCCTAACAAATCTCAAACTGAACTCTCTGGGAAGAGTCTTTAAGTCATCTAAAGGTCATTTTTTAAAGATAAACAAACATGCCGCGTAGAAGCTGTTCAGTAAATAATGCAAGGATTCATCAGGCATAAATATGGAAAAAAAGAAAAACTGCTAAAGACAGGAAAACATAAAAGTCATGCCTAATATCACAACATACACACTATTTTTCACACTAGCAATTCTTGGACACTCTTATCAAATCTCCCACTATTTCGCATCATACACTTATGATAAACAATTCTGCATTTTAAACAGGTAGTAGAAACTAATATGCTTTCGTAAGAGTGGCATGAAGAGTATATGAGCAGGAAAGGAAGCGTGCTTAGTGACAAAAGTTGACACTGCTCAGGGCAGAAGGTCATGTTTATGGTATATATATAGTTTTTAATAGAATCTAGATCTAAATTAAGGATGTCCTGCATTTTTGTCACTGTATGTACCTGTGTAGAGAACAGAGAGAGAGAGAGAGAGAGAGAGAGAGAGAGAGATGGAACTGGCACAACAGGGAGTGTGAGGACTTCATGTTCATTTTTCCACCTCCACCACGCCGCGCCCACAGCCTGCGGAACCCCTGGCACTGAGACATGCGCGTAACAACGTGACCTAGAGAGGTTGTGTGGAGGAGTGGGGATTCCCCACCAACATGCTTTTCCTTGCCTACTGAACACTGGCCGCCTCCATGCACCCCCACTGTCGCTTGCGCAACCACCAGCTGTCACTATCCATCCACTGACCCACATTGTACTTCCCACACACACACACACACACACACACACACATATATACACGCAAGGCCTGCAGTCTGGGCGCCAGGCCCGATATTCACCTCTTGGCGTCTGTAAGAACAGTAGAAGATCAAAGCTTAGAGAGCGTCAGTGCTGGAGTCGAAATTGAGTTGCTCGGCATTAGGGGAAGTGGAAAATGACCATTAGGTCTAAACAGACATACATACAGAGCGCACACACACACACACACACACACACACACACACACATCCAAGGACTGGGACAGAGACGGAGTGTGTGTTGAAGTCACCACTGGGGAAGTGGAACATGATCATTAGACGACTCCACACCCACAAGCAAAGGCTCCAAACTCTTCAATCAGATCAATTAAGCAATTAATGTCATGGCAGCATAAGAGCTGTGGTCACTGGCCACGCGCAGATGACAAACCACTGATCTACATACATCCTTATTACACGGTGACAGCACTTCCACGAGTGCATATGTCTCGCTAAACCGATTGCGTTTCAATCAACAATCTGGAAAGAAACTTCTGCGGTGACCTTCACCTGAAACGACACGTGGCGAATGCGAAGGGAAGGCGCTTCATGTCTGTCCCTCGAGCTTCATATGTGACTGAGAAAGTAAAAAAACCTCTCAACCACTCAGGTGACCCTTTTCTGATGATCCGTAAAACATCTCTGCCAAGCTTTCTACAAAGCCACATCGTATTTTTATCCGTGTAGTCCATCTCAATCGATTTCTCGATGCACAGCTAATACAGATGGCGCATCTACAGTAAGAGAGCTTTTAGATTTGCTTCAGAGCACATTTCTTTCTAGCATAAAGGAAATATATAAATTTAGTCCTGTCATATAATACTGCATGCAAAGTATAATCAATTGCAAGGGTGTGTTTAAGTCTGTGTGGTCTAGGAGTGTGTTTGGGAATGCCCTGCTATGAATAACTTGTGGTCAGATGTAGCAGCTGACGCCTTGGGCGATGCATTTCAAAACAATACCACCCTTTTTGTTTTAAAGCGATGAAGCTTTTAGAAAGCTTCTTAAGGTATAACGATAAATGGTTGGTATACTACGAATCTGGATAATTCACCAGTGAAATACAAACCTACAATGTTTCATAGCTAACAAGCAGGAAATGAGAAACCATTGTGGGAACGGCCTCGAACAAACCTTGAATGAATGAATGAATGAATGAATGTAAGGCCTAAGATTAAGTGTTAGCTAGCTTGTTGGACCGGGCCGAACTCAGGATTAACACCAGACTGTTATATTCTTTATAAGTCTTTCAGCTTGGGTTGTCTAGTAGTCTATTGAGTATTACATTAACGTTTTTTCAACAAACTAACCAAAAATGATCGGATTAACTGAGCGATTATCTCAGCGAATGAAAACAGAAAAACTTTAATTCTATTTCCTGCAAAGTGCCTCAGGGAGGAAAAAAGCAACAGAGTTTGGCATTATTTCTGGGTGTTCACCATCAAACTCCTCAGCCACTGCAGGGTGGAGTGGTATTTAAGTGTTACTACACATTTCTGGAGCGATACACCAGCCACAATTTTGGGAAGAAAAATAAATCAAAATAAATAAAATCCATGAATGTTCTTAAATCCATTTTTGTTATAATAATAATAATAATAATAATAATAACAACAACAACAATATGAATTCTAACCTAAGATTAAATGCAAGGTTGGTATGGCTGATATTTTGGAGTCCCAATTTTTAAATGAGACAAATGTCTGAGGTTACCAGAAGTAAAAGAGTTTGAGATAAGGTTTTTCAGCACCATCTAGACATGTGCTCGACTTTAAGCCTTAAAAGACGAAACAATTACCCATTGAAAATCTAAACTTAAGAAGCAACTAAAATTTTTCAGCCAAAAAAAAAAAGACAAATAAAAAGTCTAATATGATAATATATAAATGAGAAAATATGAAAAACGCACTGAAATAAATCTAGTATAGGCTGATATTATATTCCTGTATAAATCATCAGAATTGTAAATATTACGTGAATCACCGCAAATTAAATTTTAATTTAAGCAAAATTGATTCCACAATCAGTGACACCTCCAGGGTCTGGGTTCGATTCCCCGCCCCGCATGTTCTCCTTGCTTGGTGGTTTTCCTCCCGCAGTCTAAAGACATGCAGATGAGGTTAGTCGGCGTTGTGAGTGTGTGTGTGTGTGTGTGTGTGTGTGTGTGTGTTTGGCCTGTGATGGACTGGCACCCCACCTAAAGTGTACAATTATCCTGGGATCGGCTCCAGCACCCTGCGTGACACTGTATACAGGATAAACCGGTACAGACGAGACGGTGAGTGAGAGAGTGAGTGATTCTACAATCGATATTCTTACGCGTGACGTATTACATCAAGTTCTCTCACACGTGAACTGCACTTAATAGTGACCTTATATCATGCAAGAAACATGGTTCCAAGTTCATAATCACTGAAACATACTTGTGTTTTGTAAAAACTCTACAATATGCGCTCAAGTCTGTGTAACTGTCGACTCTGAACATGTCCGTATGTTTGTGCTAAACTCATTCTGACACAGCTTTCTCGAAAAAGGTCTAATTTTATGAAAACGTAAAAAAGAAACCAAACCAAAAACTCTCCAAAGTGCAACGGCTTCAAGGTGGATTCCGTATCAAACAGCCTTCGTGTTAATCAGGTAGGACTGGCTGCTGACGAAGGTGTCAAAACTTCAAACGCCGTGAAGCGCGCCTCTGATGGTGGGCCTCCGCTGGTGAGTCTCAGGACAGAGAGCCGAAACGCTCGCTGAGTGGCGCAGACAGCATGACACTCCCCCTACACACACTGCTGGCCCACACACTTCACACGCTAGGGAGAGGGGTGCAGAGGAGTACAAAGTCAAAGACAAACAAGCAAACACTGAAGGGAGCGAAGTGGAGTCTGGGGAGACTCGGAAAGCAGACATTTTACTTCGACTTATGTTTGAAATGGAATTGATTTTTGCATGCAAACGCAGACACGCTGTAATGTCGGGTTAAAGGCAAAATATACATTTTAAGAAGTCAATCCAAAATGTAGGAAATAATAAAGCGTCTTAGTGTAGTATGTATCGAACAGATATGGCTGTAGAGTCAAACACACGTGTGTGAGATCCACAGCTACGTCCTGATAGCTTCACAAACATGGGTTACGTTCGTTAGAAGATTCAGACTGAATTTTTTTTCAGACACGCAGACAATGAAATCAGCTTAAATGATGCAGGATTTAAGTGTCGTTTCTCGTGATTCAAGCTTCACTACTGACTTAAGTTCCATCTAAATTCAGTATGTAATACATATATAATGCATCGATGTTGGCTCAGAGGTTAAGATCCTGTCCTATTGATTGGAAGAGTGAGAGACTGGGCAAGCCTGCTTCAGGGGTGCTCTACCACAGCTGACCCTGACCTCTGATCTCAACTACCCTCAAGGCTGCGATCTGAAGAAGGTTGTATGTGACAAAGCTCAAGTAAAACGACTTAAACATAATAAATCTTTTTATATTTGAAACACTATTAACCAGTTTTTAATGAGTGTTAATTGCTGACACTTTTTTTTTTTCATCTTACTGTTATTGTTTTCTTCTTATATGTAACTGATCTTTCCATCCATCCATCTAGGAACCTCTGTAGTCCCGCTAGGGACCGTGGAGGCCAATGGTGACCGTTGTATTTATTTCCATTTCCACATTCGCTACGGCCAAATTGAGAACGGCAATTAGCCTAATCTCTATGTCTTTGGACTGTGGGAGGAAACCACAACTCCATGCACACAGACCCGATGTAGGAACTGAACCCGGGGCCTGGAGGTGCGCAGGGTGACAATGCTATCCACTAAGGATATAGGTCACTTATTTACAAAAATATATCCATTTCTAATTCATAAAAAACAAGTTATGTATATTTTCTATTGGAAGAACAAATTGAAATCCCATAAAACATTAGTAACCAAAAAAACAAAAAAAAAACCCTACAGAAATACTGTTCTGTATAAAGAGTTCTATAAAAATGGTTTGGTCATGGGTTAATGCAAGGGTTAGTGTAAAAGTTTTATTCTGACTAGTCCACCAGTGAAGTTAATATCTCCTGCCCCAAGCTGCACCCTTATATGAGGATGGACTTTTGCAGGTTATAAAGGACTCTGTCTCCACAGTCCCCACCTCATTCATTTCAAAATACTCAATCATTGTGAACGGGTGTGACGAGAAAGGGTATTAAAGAACTCACTTGGACAAATGAATGGCCGCAGCCTTCCTGCCAATTAATCTAATCTTGTCTGTTATTAGTTCTTGCGAGAGGCAAATAGGGAATTAAAAAGAATCTATAATCCATCAAAGACTGACAAATGTATATAGAAGTCTATTGAATAAGTAAAAATATATAGAACACGCATTTGAAAGCAGGAGTTCTGTAGTCATACGGCAGGTGAAATACAATAAAACATGCAATTTAAAGGAAAATGTCTGTAGAGTTCTATGAATGTTCTATAGAGCATGCAGGTTCTACAATGTTTTTACTCCGGTCTGTAGACCCTATAATAGAACTCTATAGAACTGAGTAAAAATATGATAGATCATGCATTTAAAAGACATATTCTATAGTGTTCTTTTACAGGACTATAGAGTCTTATAGAACTGAGTACATGTTATATAAGCATGTACAGATTTTCTACAGGTTTTCTGAGTCCTGTTGGAGGTATACACAGTTCTATAAAGCTGAATTAAATTCTATAATGTCCTATAGAACTGAGTAAAAATAGAAAAAGTTCTTTAGAGTTCTACTGCAAAGTTCCACAGAACATCTTTAGAATCTTTACAAACATGTATTTTGACTATAATTAATGGCATCTGTACAGATTATACATTTACTGACAAAAGGTGCTGAAATTCTACATGAATTATTAATCACATGTCTCATCCTGTAAAATATATATATATAAAAAAACCCTATTCAGGAAAAATGGGACATAAAGGACAGAACCGTGTAAGTGTGTGAACGCTGGCATTAGAACCTCGGTGTGCACCAAGCAAGCGTATCAAGATCCCTTGAAAAGCGGAACGTTCACGAATGTGCGATATTTGAACAATGTGATATCATGATTTTAAGCGTTATTGGACACAGCCATGAATGCAAGAGAGGGGAGAGTTTTTCAAAAGATTAAAGATCGCTGCTAGCCTTTTATTTATTTATTTATTTATTTATTTATTTTGTGGGGGAAGGTCGCCACTGGTGGATTGGCGCATTGGCGACTGTTTTATTCGCCATCTGGAGACATGGCTGTGTTGTTTTCAATTTCTAACGTTAAATCAGGAGTTTTTGGCCAGTAAAGATACCACAATATATAATCCACATCCCTCATGCTGTGTGTTTTGGTCCGATATTGAAAATGTCTGGGTGAACCCGAGGAGAACCAGGACTTTATACTAATGTAAAACGAATGTATCATTTTATGCTTTGGTCCAAACCAAAAGATTCGACCTATAAGTGTGAACGCACTCCTTTTTTGGTACAACATATTTGTACAGAACTGTATATGTATGTTCACAGTAACTGGTAATATCTACTAAAATACAATTTCCTCCTATGAAAGACACCTCACGTCCACTGACATTTATCATTTAATCTACGTTTGGAAAAAACAACATTTTTGACAAATTTTAAAGAATTATAAGTGTTTAATCGCAAATGAGTTTTTAGCATCGTCCACTTCACATCCCTGTCTGTGTCTCTTCACCTGAGCTACAAGTGACTCGTGCCATTTAAACACAAGCACCTGTTATCGCCACTGATATCTCTGTTCACGCTCACATCTGTGAGGAAGTTGTTCATTGTTAATAAATTCATCTTTTGAAACTGATCTGGTTCCCTAAAAAAAACTTCATCAATGAAAGAAAAGCCTAGTTCGTCTGTCTGCGTTCACTAAAATGGCTCCTTAAATCCTTAAACAATGTGATCCTGGAACAAAGACCGTGATGACGAATAAAAACATTTCCACACCATGATTTCCTACAGTAGAAATGTCAAATCAACACCACGTCTTGCTTTCGGTGTGCTGTGAAACGTTTTAAAAATGGCGTACGGTATGTAATGATTAGACTGCTTTAGTTTATTTCATTACAATTCCTGCTCTTTAACACTAGCCGACATCCACAAACCTAATCAGCATCAATAATTAAAACGATGACATGAAATACGATTAATATTACTGAATAAATCTAATGCATTTTTATATATGCGCTGATGCTCATATTGTGTTCCTGTCTACTGTTAGTACATTAAATATTAAGTGTGTTTGTCGCACTGAGACAGAGCTGGTAGACTTTGCTACGCTGTTTATTTCAATGTGATCAATCAGGTATAAATGATAAATTAGAGTGCAATTATTTATAATAAGTAGGTAGCGATGTCTGGCTCTGTGGTACTTGTCACTGTGTGCTGTATAGCTAATTATATGTTCTGCTGAAAGGCTAGGGTATGATATTTTCAGGTTAATTTAAAATACGTGGCCGCGTAAGTGTGCCGTGGGAGTGCGTCATGCTGCGTGCCTTCTGTAGGTAATAAAATACTGAGCTGTATGTGGACATGTGCATTTGTTTGTGGCTTTTTTTTCTTCTTCTTACCCAGAGAGCTCTTTTCCTGCTTGCTGAGAGACAACACCTGGCCTGTGTTCTGCTCGTACACGAAGAACTGGTAACGGTGAAAGCCACTGCTCTTAGGAGGTGTGGGACGAGCGTACGCTACGAAATAAACAAAGAGAGACAGAGAGAGAGAGAGAGAGATGCTGCAGGCTCTTATTCCTCTCCTTAGTCGTACTCTTCAGACTCTTATATCTGATGCTCTGATTTTCAGTACATACATTTTAGTTACATTAACGAGAACGAAATCTCACAGAGAGGTGTCAAAAAGTATCAAGCATCACTCACCAGATAGCAAAGTGCCTTTAACGTCTCCTGTTCTGAGTGAGCGTCCCTAAACGTACAGAGAGAGAGAGACTGTTAGTCTGAGAGAGACAGAGAGGGAGAGAAAGCTAGAGAAACTGACTGTTACAGAGAGACTATTGTCACAGAGAGAGAGAGAGAGACTCGTAGTCAGACATTCAGTAAACGACAAAGCCAGAGAATAAAGAGAATGGGATTTTTTTTTTATGTTATGACAAATATTTAAAAAGAATTGCAGATTATATACATGAAAAACTGAATTTCATGTAAGAAAATCATAATAATAAATAAACAAGTGAATACTAAGAAAATCAAGGAAAACAAATTCACTTTAAACTTAAATCACTTTTGAATTCACTTTAATTTGAAAAAATAACACAGTCCAAGAAAAAAAATACTTTGCATGGACAATATTTCTTCAATCCGATTGAAACCATTCTGATTAGAGTGGACACTTCACCGTTTCTATGGACGCTGATCTTCTGATACAATCTGTGTTTACATGCTCACAAGCATTCGATTCGACTATAGAATGTTCGGTGCTGCTCACTGTGAAGCATTTAATCTGCTGGAAGATCAAGAAGAAGAAGGTTTTTTTTTTCTCCAACTAGTTTAGGTTAGGCTTTCCATCTTTTCCGATAAATCCCACCTTCTGTGTTGTGATTGGCTACAAGAGTTTAGTCTCAGCTATTGATTGGTTAGATGCTTTACTATGTGTGAAATGACGAGTCAATCGGTGCTCCGTCCTCATACAGAGACACAGTGAGTGAAAGTCTGAAGTAAAGAGACAGAGCCGTTCCCACAGAGTTTTACCGATCAGGAACGGAAGCTAAATTTCCCTCCTGGAAACTTGTCACATTACCTAATGATATTTACTTACTGAACGGATTATTGAAGGTTCACATCACCCTGTTCGTTATGATTAAAAATGCACGATACATACTGTATATAGTTAAATATTAGGGTCCATTTAAACACACCTTGTTACCCTTTGTGCACTGTACTTGTTCAAACAGAGCAAGGATATCCATTGTTTCATTAAAACAAAATTAATTAAATCATTTCATAGGTGCTGCTTATCCCTGAAAACTTTGTAAACAAGGCGGGGTACACCATGGACAGGGTGCCAATCCATTGCAGGGCACACACGCAAACACAAACACACACTATGAACAAGTTGGGAACGCCAATAAGCCTAATCAGTATGTCTTTTGACATGTTGGAGGAAATCGGAGTACTTGAAGGAAGCCCACCAAGCACAGGGAGAACATGCAAACTCCATGCATACAGACCCCATGGCGGTAATCGAAGCCTGACCCTGGATGTGCAAGGCGACAGTGCTTAAAAACAAATTTTAAAAACTATATTTAACAAAAGTTCAATGTTGTTCTCAGAGTTTTGTTCAACTTTGTTTCTATAATGGGGCGTAGACTGACATTTTTGGCCTGGCCAAGAATAAAACTGATCAGTTGGCATTTTAAGCGCTCTACTGTATATGTGTCTCCATTTAAAATCCTCAGTTAGCCAAAAAGAATTTGTGAATAAATAAGAATAAATAAATGCACAAAGGAAGAGAGATTGAGTCACAGAAAGAGAAAGAGAGATAGAGATAGAGAGAGAGAGAGAGAGAGAGAGAGAGCATACTGTACACACTGTACAAAAGGCCTCATGAGGTTGAAGGCTCCATTAAGGCTCATTCTCTCCTAAAACTCGTCCTGTGAGACGGTAAAAACCTTGCTCTTTCATGGTTCACATGAACTGACATTTTCTCGTTTCATGACCAATCCAAGCTTAAACCTGTCGAGCGTTTCTGTAATATTTAATATCCGACACAAAGCCAGTTCCCAGGAGAATTAAACCCGGTGATTGGATTTCAGAATGGCAAATTCCCATATGATTAATTGTATATTAACTCACTGTTGCCTAGAAACAGGAATTGATGTAGAGAGAGACTCTGCTAAGAGTTGAACCTTTTTTTTTCCTTTCCCTAGCCGCTTCCCCAAAGGGCACTCCTATATTTGTCATGGTTGAACCCATATTCTTAGCGGCTCCCGCACACAAGTGCTTGACTGTAAATAGCCCTGTAGCTGTTTGCTTAATAAATGTGATTTCTCGGCGCTGCAGCCGCTCCTGCTCCGTGTAGGAGGATCAGACCTTTAAAGTGTGCTTAGATGGTTGTACACAAAATGAAGAGATGAAGAGAAGCTAGGGATCTAGGCACTGTGTGTGGAATCGCCTCTGTTAAATACCCTGAAAGTATTTGTAAAGAGTACAGTTAGTTGTTACATTGATTGGGACGAGAGTGGGGCACATCTTCGTCCTGTCCAAAACTGCCTCCTACAGGCTGAAGCACTGCCATGCACCACCAATGTCCCTGACGTCCTAGGAAGAAATGACTTTCTTTTTGTCTTTTGTCTTGACTTTTAGATTTATTGTCACATACTATGGCTTCAGGGTCTGCTCACTTACAATTACATATCAGGCCAATACACTCAGACCTAGTCACTTGTCACTTGTCACTTTCATGCTGTTCTTTTGCATAATTATTACTATTTGCACTGGTGTCACTTCGTCACCTATTATTATTAATAATACCCCCCCCCTTTTTTTTTTACATTCCTCATGATGTCTGTAGGTTAGCATTGCTGTAGTAATTTTGGTCAGCTCTCACATTTACGCTGTGTTTACTGAATTTATATGTTAGCTATACAGTGTGCTACACATGTGTAACTACAGTATAAAGCTGCTTTAGTGTTGCTGTCCTTATTGCCACTGGATTTCTGGAAATTCCTTTAGGATCAATATAGTATCTATCTATCTATCTATCTATCTATCTATCTATCTATCTACAGATACTTACAGTAAATGTATATTTCTATGCTTTAAAACATTAAAAACTATCACGGTAATTACAAACTGTTTATTTATTGAAACCCAGTCTTCCATTCCTGCACAACTTTTTTACGATTTCATTATGCATGTGTGGGTTTCCTTGCATTCCCCAAAAACATTGCAGACTGGTGGATTAGCTACTCAAAGTTACCCTTAGAAAGCTGGTACACTTGCTTTTTTCACTTGCCCTGGTGTTGATCGGATTACACTGTTTACACTGGTACAAAGAATGCTTTCGAATGATACTTATTGAGTTATTAGTTCTATTTTCCCTAAAGAAATATGAATCAGTATGATTTCTCTAATGAAAATCGACTCATAGACAGCAAACACACGTGTACGGTGTTTCCTTATGACAGCATATAAAAACAGTTTATGCACAAACACGGAGGGAAAAAAACTTCATCTGCCTGCAACATGAAAAACAGTTTAGTCAGAATGTGGACTGTGGACTTGATTACTACCTGGCCAACCTGCGCACCAAATATTACAGAATTGTTATGAATGACTCCGGGATTAACCATGTAATTGTTTTAATTATATATATATATATATATATCACACTCGTTATCTTACAGATTAATAATTAGCCAAACCAAGCCTTTGCCCTATAGGTCCATTTTTTTTGGAACTTTGGGTCCAATGTTTGGGTCAATGATTCCACTATTTAAAAAAAAAAAAAAAAAAAAAAAAAAGCATAAAAAAATCAACAAACTAAAGCAAAACACATGAAAAACAATAGAATATAATTTCATCTCTGTTTCAGGGTGAAGTTTTTCTTGAAATGTAAGAAAAAAAGAAAAAAAGTCTGCATTCATGAATCAAATAGCTGTTCTGAATCAAAACCCACCTGCACTCTAATACAAGTTCTTATGAAACAACAACGAATGTTACTTCAGTGTGCTGCAGCTCAGAGATTTTCAAAACAAAGGGGAGCTGAAAACGAGGACGAGCAACAAAAGTCGATTGTTTCAATTCCAAATCCTGGACAAGACAAGACAAAAGAGAGACAGCGCTCCAAAAAACGGGAATCAAACAGCTGGAGAGCACGTAAACATGCTTACATGCCCGAGCTGTCAATGACTTCATTATGTTTGAGGAGTCAGAGTAAAAGTGTGTAAAGTGGCCGTGAGGCGGCAAGCCGTGGTGCATGGCCTCGCCCCCCACCAACNNNNCCACCCCCGTCAGAGCCGACGAGTGCCGGGTCTCATCTCAGAGATCTGCAACAATTCATTTGCAACAATTACACTCGAAAGTGCAAGGAAGCTTTATTTAGAAGAGCCGATGGGTTGCGCAGCCTGTGGAATCCGGGGTGCCGTTGCCATGGCAACACCTAGTCAACAGTATTTGGAGAGCGGTGTGCGCTTTTCCACGCTCCCACTTGGTCTGGCTGCGTTATTCTTGCTTGCCCCTTTCACAGAACAGCCCGCGCCCTTTTTGCACTTGTGTACTTTATAAATCCCGCACTGCAACAGCGAAAGGGCAGAGCCGAGAGGGTTCTAACAGCGCGGCGCTGTTGAAGAATCGCACAGTAGCTGTAAGGTTGCGAAGCTGTACGGGTCAGAACATCGCTGATGTGGCTCAGAATACATGAAAGACAACGAGAGAAAGACGAGCTACTCGGGTTGTTAAAAAAAAAAAAAAAAAAAACAACGCTCGGAGGCTGACGATCATTAACAATAACAGAAAGTAACTAGGACTTAAGTGTATGAAATATTTATCACAATATCACAGTGTTCTCCCATACTGTACCCGCTACAGTTTATTTTCAAAGAGCAGTGCAAATGCAACATTATTTGCTCGGGATCAGTTAAAATACATTTTCAGTAGCTTCTTTTCCCTTATACAGAAAATAGTTGAAGTCATAAATGAAAAGGTTTTGATTCATGTGCTGTAAGTGAAAAGGTTGTTGATTAATTTTCTGAAACAGCAGCTCTTACAGCCAATTTGAAATAGTATGTACAGTATTTATTAATGTTCTCGTTAATCAGGGAGCTTCTGTCCATATGCAGACATCTCCTGAAACTTCTCTATATCATTTTCAAAGCAGGAGCACATTCACAGTAAACAAACGCTGCATTTCTTACTCGATGAATAAAAACTTTAGATAATTATTGTTGTGAACTTTTCTGTAGAAAAACATTTATTTAACACTTATGGGATGAGATTTTGTGTCAGTGCGAGGCAACAATAACACTTAATAAATGAATAAAAAAAATACATAAATTCCATCATGTAATCCTGCTGTTGATTATTTTCCCAGAACAGTACTCTCCTAAGTTTTTTACTCGTTGCTTATCAAAACAATAAAGAAACACTGATCTCTCTTGAAAAAAATAATCAATCTTGCAGCATGTTCTTGTTTTCTTAAACACTATGTATACCAATATACACCGCCCATGAAAAAGATTGCACATGCCAACATTTCATTGGACTGTCTTTAGCTTTCTTTCCTGTGTGCATCTGCCAAATTTAAGCCGTTTTTTCGACCACACTGCTTCTGAAGTTGACGGTTCAGTGCTATCTCTCCATGGTTTAATAATGTGTTGGTCAGTTCTTAACCCAGTTCCATTTCAATAATCTCCTTAGTTGTTTTCTTTGCTTGATGCAGACCTTCTGGCTGTTTAAGAAAAGAGAAGGTACTCACTGCATCAAGTTAGGGTTAAAATATATACTGTATATTTTTTATATTTTCTTCTTTAAATCCAAATGGCTCAAGCAGTTTAAGTACAACATCAACAGCAGAACTGTTTCAGTTTGCAAAGACACATTTTCATGCCAGGGTATTTCAGATCTCTAAGTACAATCACACCCTAAAAAGCAGGAGTACTGTAGCTCAGCGGTTTGTGAACAGAAGCTAATATCCCCCACCTCAACTGCTGACCCTTAGAGCATGACCCTATGGCCCTTACACCCTACATGTGCTGTTCTTTGTAAAATTTCCTCTCTGAAGATAAATGACACTAATAATATTAAATTATCTCCACAAGCTGAGGATATAAACTCTTGTTAAAGTCCCCGCTGTAATACCGAACTTCCATCACAACTTGTTTGGGTGACAAGTATTCATAAACAAATTCCAGCATGGCAACTATTTCCATGACATTTTCACCTGAAGGCTCATGAGGGGCATTACTGTGTTAAAAAAAAAAAAACTAACTTAGGAACAGGACCAGTTCCATAAGAGATTCTGATAATGAACCCACACTTGAACTTGAACTTTAAATATTCAGGGGCCACATTGGCAAAAAAAACAAAAAAAACGTCATCCATGACGACGTGCCAATGCAAGTCTACATCTAGAAGATTACAAACAATACTATATTTAGAGTTTTCAAGCTAAAATGGATAGCAATTTCATGACAACTATTCTGAGCAGCAGTAAGGAGGTGTTAGTTTGAAGCTGTTAGTTTCTTTTTAAAAACTTTCTGTCTCAGCAGCTATGAACTTACAGATATTTTAGAAGATGCAAAAGATACAGTTTGGGACACAAGTACAGCTTTTCAGCAGGTTTGAAGGCTAAATGTGAGATAAGGGATCTTATGGGTAACAAAATTACTAACTGTGTAGGATCTTATATACTCGACTTATCACTCGACTTTCTCTCGCCAACTTCTGCACAGTTTACAGTGTAAATTAATAGATCGCTGCTATATGTCTGTGTCACTGGCTTCAACTCTGAGTTAGTGATATGATTTTGTTTTGTAAATATGGCTCCAGAACAACCAACATTCACATACCCCGGTGGTCTAATTAGAATTCGTCTCTCATCGCTGTGGCCCGGGTTCAATTCCCGGTCAGGGGAAAAAGATTTAGCGGCAACACTGGCTCAAACGGTTAAGATTTTGGGTTACTGTTCGGAAGGTTTGGGGTTCAAATCCCAGCACAGTCAAGTTACTACTGTTGAGCCCCTGAGCAGGGCCCTTAACCCTACCTGCTCCAGGGGCGCTGACCCTGCGCTCTGACCCCAGCTTTTCAAATTGGGATGGGCGAAAAAATTATTTCACTGTGCTGTAGACTTTTATTGTCATTTCAACCATATACAGTTCAGTACAGAGTGAAATGAAGGGACCAAGGTGCTACATACAGTATATACAACATAAATTAACAAAACTAACTAACTAACTTAGAAACCTAATTAGCTGACTAGCGGAGACAAGACAGATTGAAAATTTTAAATTAACAGAAAAACTATCTAAGTCCTATACAAAAGAGACAACATAAAGTGCATGTGCAAACAAGACCGACAAAGTGACAACACGACAACATTTCAATACTTGGTGGGGACGAGGTAATGAAGTAATGAGGTAATGAGTTGAGGTAGTGGGAAGAGAAACAGTAACCAGTAAACAAGTGAATGTAAAGAGTATCTTATATAATTGATTGATGTGTGTGTGTGTCCTATAAAGGGGTGTATGTGTACTTGTGTCCTGCGATGGGTTTACATTAGGTTCCAGTCCCCTGGACTTGTTATATGATCTAACACATCTCACAAAAAAACAACAACTGGCCAATACAGTTCAGCTGCAAGCGATGATGTTCTGTCCTAGCACATGCAGACTCCAGACATTATGCTAAAATATGAATTTATGAAATAGGAGCATGTTTTTTTATCTCTTGTCTGGCTGCCTGTTTGGCAACTGTGGTTCAAAAACTAAAATTCCCAGACATAAAATCTGCTTGTCTCAGGCTACGAACGAGTCCTGTAACGTACCGTTATGTATCTATACATGTATGTATGATATACGGTATGTATGCATGCATGTATGTTAAACATAATAAATACAGATAGCAAAACCACTGAACTGGTAGTTAAACTCCATAGGCTTTGGTGGTACACATCCTGTACACATCTATTTTAAAAACACAAAACATGATGTGCGACCTCCATCTGCATTATCTCAAACGAACGCGAATATGCCGCGTATAATGCTTCAAGTACCGGTCGCGTTTCGTGAGCTACTCGAGTTATAGAAAGAACCCAATGACCGATTACAATGGAGTTGAATAACAGAGACATTTTCAGTGTTATTTAGCCCTCGGAGCATTATTCACGTGCGTGTGTTTCGAGAGCTCTTAAAATAATCCGCACTTATACAACACAAAACAACAAACAGCTTGGGAAACACACACCCCCACACACACACTGAACAGATTCTGAACTTCTGGCTTGGTTTCTTTCTTTCGTTCGTTTTTTTTTTTTAAGCAAACAAAAGTAACATACTCTTTTTTTAAACCTCATGAAAAAAAAAGTTGATCTATAGGAATGCTGTACAAATTCTTACATTTTACCGTTTTAAAAATCCGACTCGATAAAAACGCTTCTCGTGGCGTTCCTCAAGTCAAGTCAAAATGCACCTACTAATGTAGGCCTTAACAGTGTGTTATGTAATGCTTAATCAGATCCCCCACTATGTATGTGTGTGTGTGTGTGTGTGGGTGCTAATGAACTTTTGCTTTGTGTATGTGTGTGTGTGTAAGTGCGATTCGTGTGGCGGGATCCTCCACCAGACCCAAACAGGTGGGCGCACTCGTTTAGGGGAGGGTATGAGGGATGCCGCTGATGCCCACCCACCTCCAGGCCTCCTTGTCCCGTCTCTTTTTTTGTGTGTGGGAGAGAAAGAGAGAAAGCGAGCGAGCGAGCGAGCGAGCAAGCAAGCGATTCACTCTTTCAGCCTGAATTACTCATTCATGCCTCCCTGTTTCATCTTTTCTTTTTTTGGCCCTCGTCCCTGTTCTGTTCTTTCCTGAACATCGTTCTTTATATTTGTGCCTCTTAGTTAACTCTCTTATGAATCCTACCTTCATTCTTCTTCTTGAGCCTTTTTTGGAAGAATTACGCATACGTGAATAAGGCATCGGCTGATGAGTGAAACTACGTCATGTAACGGCATTGATGAAGCAAAGTGCACTCTGACCTGTGCTATGTGAAACCTCCTACGAGTAAACCGATAAACATAATTAACAGTATCTTTAATGATATTCATGAGCAAGGTGTTTGAAAATGCAATGTTTTCTTTAAAAGCAATGTGCCATGAATTGGTTACCCGGTAAGGTTAATATAATACTGTATGAGCGTGGATAAGTGAAGCGAGCCGAGAAACCGTTGTGCATTTGAGATCGCCTCAGTTCCGCGAGCACGAGGCACTAAAACACAAGTGCCAATGTAATGCACTAAAATATTCAATGACAATACATAAGCTACTTAACAGTGCGAAGGACACAACAGTGGCTTCTCCATTCCTTTTTAGGCCTGCATTCTTTTGACCCGAGGTTTGTACTGTAAATTCACAGTCAAAGTTCACCTCGATACAATTAATGCGAAGCAAAATTATCAGCTAACGGAAAAGCTAATCTGTCTCATTCTTATTCAATGTCCTTTTCCTTTTGGTGAACTGGCTTTTCTTTGTCAGGAGAGCTTTATTTGGATTGAGTTTGATTTGCTTTGGTGTAAGCTCCTGAAGTAATAAACTGGCTAAACTCACACTCTTTACTCAGTATTATTTCAACTCCTATCAATGAATTTCTCTTTAGGGTGATATTGTTTTTCTCCATCCTGATCTTCCTAATCTCATGTCATGACCCTGCCTCCATTCCTCTCTTAGGTGCGGCTGATGTGTCTTCTCCTCACTCCTCCAGCAGAGGGAACAGGGGGGTCTCGCTTGATCGACACCACAACAGAAGGGCTGAGACGCCGAGTGTCTGAGAGAAAGCGAGCGAGAGAGTGAGAGAGAGACAGAGAATACAGAGAGAGAGAGAGAGAGAGAGAGAGAGAAGGAAGGAGGTATGGAGAGAAAAAGCACGACAGATGGTGTTCACAGCTCTATTTCTGAGGCTGGACCTCTACCATGAGCCTGGTCCCCCTCCCCCTCTTCTTCTCTCTTACACTTGCTCACTCGTTCTATCCAAAGCCTTCCTCTTCCTAAATGAACCGCTAACTGCCTCCACTCGTGGCCTTTCTCCGTCGCTCTTCACATCTCCTCCCTCACTCTTTGCTCCAAGTCCTTTAAATTATACCACACTAACTCATTCAGAACCCCAAAGCGCTGCTCTTTCCAACTCTCGTACTCCTCCCTCTCCGAAAGACCTGTTCCAACGGGGCTGTCTGTCCCTCGTTCGTCTTGTGAGGCGCCGCATCGCATCGCTCGCTCGTCTGTGCTACGAAAAAAATTTGTCATGTGATTGAATTACATAACCCAAAGCACATGCCAATTAGAATACCATCGTTGGCAAGTCTTTGATTCTCATCTTAATGAGATTAGAAGCAACATGGCACAGCGCTAACGTGCCATCTTCTTCCATTTCTTCTGTGCTCTTTAATGGGTTTATTGGAGGATTAGCTAGGTGTTAGTACGAGACAAGATTCGGCCTGGAAACTGACGCGTTTCCAAAAACATGTCGGCGCAACTTTAGCGGGAGGAATTCTTTCCAATGTCATTCACATTCAAATCCTATAAAGTCTACCTGCACTGAGACAGGATTACACGCTAAATCGTAAACCCACGTCCCTTAAACTGGAGTCAGGGGCCTAGATTAACGCTCTTCTCTATCGCTGACGCGACACTTTAAATAAATCACAGAGTGCAAAACAAAACTGACTATTAAGCTAACCATGTGACCTCAAGCAGAAATCATCACAGTGACTCATTAAGATTCTTTTCCACATTCGCATTTATCGCTGCCCTGAGCACGTAGTGGAGAAATGTGGTTACGTGGTTAAAGAAGGCCGCAGACTAATTGTTAATGTTTTCTAATCACAAAAGTGTTACACACTTATCAGGAAATATAAGATTCAGCAAAGACGTGCTGATAAAATTTTATTTGTAGATACACGACCCTCCATGAAAGGCTTAAACGTTTCTAATATTATAAACAGGTAAAATATTCGATTTACTCTAATCTTATAATAGATTAAATTCTACATACATTTATGACCATAGTATATTTAAGACGCGTACACTTGCTAATATGTACTTTCTCATTTACGTGTACATTCGACCCTCGTTCTTAAGGTGTGCCAGTGTTTCAGCAACAGCTACAGGAAGATACTGTGAGAGTAATCCGAGTCCTGATACACAGCTCATCTTCGATCTTTCTCACTCTGAAGTTCCTACAACACTTTACACTTTCCTTTCAAGACTATATGTCGTGCACTTCTTTTCCCATCCATTTGACTCTGCGTTTTTTTGAGAAGAGCTGCGTGGCCGAAGGGAAACCCCCGTTCCGAGTTCCCTAGGTAACCCTGGAAAGAGTGGGCTGGAGAAAGGGGGCTGACTGCCTGTCTGACTCATTTGGAGGGAATCCTAAAACAGGACTCCTGCCCACTTTATCAGCAAACTAATGTGCGCACATGAGGCACAGAGAATCAGACACCCATTCTTAATCGGCATCCGGAATCATAACACTCTCCTACACAAAGATATCATATATGTATGTATATTTATATATATTGGCATTACATCCTCTAGGTAGCAGGGAAACCCTGCTGTTTGTGTTTGTGTGTGTGTGCGCGTGTGTGAGTCATACCTGTACAATTGATGATCCAGACTCAGTGAAGTTCAGAGTGCAGTTGGTGCTGATTAGCTTCGGTTGACTAACCAGCTCAACATGAGATGCAGATGGCTAGCTGAGTATGATTAAACTGCTATATGAGGCATTGACAAATGTCAGATTTTGTTTGAATGGCACAAATTACGCGGATCATCAGCGGCCACCTGCCCTTCTAACTAAAATATGAATGATTAACTTTCATTACTGCCTGGGCTACATTTACAGAACATTTAGCACGACGTGTTGTATTAAATAAACTACTGTAATATTTAGGGATGCACCGATACCGATACCGGTATCGGGTATCGGCCTCGATACCACATTTTCTAAAGTACTTGTACTCGTTA
>JAQMYK010000039.1:27000544-27018584 GCA_030014345.1 Clarias buthupogon | reverse complement strand
CATCTTCTCTCTGCAGTTCTTAATTCTCTCCTGTTGTTGCGTAGTACATCAGATAGCCAAGGAGCAGGACAAGACGTGAATTCAGTGTTCTGGTGTTTCCTGTCATCGGATCGTAATCCATTAGAACACCTTTGGGATGTGGGAGAACAGGAGATTTGCAGTGTGAATGTAGACCTGATAAATTAAGGTTGTCGGCTTGAGAAAAAGAAGGCTGGCGGTTCTAGCACCAGCTCGAACCAGTCTGCCAATGTGGTCCCTCGAGAAAGGCGCTTCACCCCGTCGTGTCGTGCCATATCATGGCGAACCCTGCATTTTGATGCCCATGCTGGGAGATGTAAAGAAAGACACAAAATGCCACTGACTGCTGAATGTCACTCTCTCACTCACCGTCTATATCCTGGATTCAGGGTCGCAAAGGGCCCGGAGCCTATCCCAGGAAACTTAGGGCACGATGTGGGGTACACACTGGACAGGGTGTCAATCCATCGCAGGGCACACAAACATACACACATTCAGGCCTCCGAGTGGTCGCCCTATCATTCGGAGATTGCTGGTTCGATTCCCGGGTGATGCTGTAACCTCTCGCAGCCGGAGGTCTAGAGAGAGCTGATTCGCTGAGCGAGCAGTACAAAAAAATGCGGTCGGCTGGCGTCACATGGTTCGGAGGAAAGACGTGATAGTCTTCGGCCCTCCCGACTAAGTGGTAGTAGTAGCCTTAATGTGGGAGCCCCCTAGTGATGGGGAGGAATTGAACACGACTAAATTAGGGAGAAAATCTGAAAAAAAGCCAAAAAAAAAAAAAAAAAAACACATTCATGCACTACGGACAATGGGAACACCAATTAGCCTAATCTGCAGGTCTTTGGACTATGGGAGAAAACCCACCAAGCACGGGGACAACAAGCAAACTCCATGCACACAGCGACGGGAATCGAACCCGGCCCCTGGAGGTGTAAGGCGACAGTGCTAACCACTACACCACCGTGCCGCCCAGCTGAATATCAAAAACACTATTGTTCTCCAAGAGTGTTTTTTTTTATTATTATTATTATTATTTTGGCCACCACTACAATTAACTCTTGATCAAGTTTATTTAAGGAAATATAGAGGGCGCTTATGGAGGGGGTTAAATTCTTCATAAGCAAAAGAAGACAATGACTTCTTTTTCTTCTTCTTACTATTAGTAATAAGCTAAAATAGCAGCTGTTTCCGAACCTGCCTCCGATAATGATAAATATCTCTTCGTGCTTCAGCACTAATCAGCCAATAACTTTTAAACAACTGGAACAAAGGTTTACAGGCAGCCTCACCACCCACAAAACTTTTCTAGTATTTAAATTCTGGAATCATAATGCGCAATTCCTGCAAAGGATTATCTAATTTACCCACTTCTGCTCTTTAATGGTACAATATTGTGATCTGTGGGTGGACTATTAGGCTGGAAAGTAAATATGGGTTTTTCACCAAGCAGTTTATTTACATAAGTAAACTCCTCTCCTTTGCTAATGACTCTCCTGTTCATTACTGTCAACACGGAAAACAAGAACATCTGTATTCACAGAGATAGAGAGAGAGAGAGAGAGAGAGAGAGAGAGAGAGAGAGAGAGAGAGAGAGAGAATATACTGTGGTATGATGGAGAACAAGAGAAGAAAAGAGAGAATGAGACAGAGTACTTGAGAGAAGAGAGAGAGAGGGAGGGAGAGAAGGGTAGGGGGGTGCGACAATCTGGAGGGAAAGTTAGTTAGAGGCAGAACAAGCTGTTTGGGGAGCGTTTCTTGGTAATGCTCCATGATTGAAATGCGAGAGTGTGAGAGCAGGAGGGAATTGGGAGCCGGAGCAGGTCAGGCACGGCAGGCGCTAAACTAGGAGGGCATTTCGGCTCCTGAAGGCTCCTCTTTTCATCACCATCTGCTCCACTGGAATTAATAACTTCATTATCAATTCCTGCTTCGCTGAAGACAGGATCGGCAGACGTTAGTTGCGCGAACGCTGCGGACACCAGGACAAGGAAACCTTGTTTAAGGGTTTGAAAGGGAAAAAAAATATATATTTGGCCAGAGTTATGTTGCTTTTCGCTGTCCTTTTATGTTGAAAATTTTGCACAATTTCACAATTCTGAATAGCTGGAAAGTCTCCAGGACGTTTTCAAGTTGACTTACATTCTGTACAAGGCATGGTATGCATAAACGGTTATTGTTATTTGAAAACATTTGTTGATGTAAAAAATTCCCACAAATTGATCATTTTTATCAAATTTTTCATGGAACAATATTTATATATTAAAACTATGAAATCGAGAAAGCAGGCTCTTCGTGTCCGACTGTGTGGAGTTTGCGTGTCCTCCCCCCGTTTCCTCTCACAGTCCAAAGACATGAGGTGAGGGTTGACTGATGTTTCTAAATTGCCTATGGTGTATGATCGGTTATGTGAGTGTGTAGGGACAATTCCCTAGCACCCTGTGAAATAGGCTCTAGGCCCCTATAATTGATGGATGTCTTCTTGCAAAATATCTCTTTAACCGTCTTTTAAGGTGGATGAACAATGCAATGAATGTGAATGTACTGAAAGTCCTCCGGTGAATAACAAAAACACAATTTTTTTTTCTTTATAAATGAGTAATAACACAAAGACGCAGGTTCCAGTTAGAGCAGCGATAGCTGACGAACATTCAAAATGAGATTTTCTCATTTCTATTCAAATTAGGTTCGGTACAATGTACTAAAGCAACTAATCCACACACATATACTGTAAACTCTATAATATTTCAATTTTGGTCCTTATTTCTGTTTGGTCCACAAATAATGATAGGAATCTGGTCACGGTGTCAGATTTCCACATGTACAGTATTGCACAAAAGTCCACATAAATGTTATAAAGCAAATATTATGAAATATAAATAAAATTAAATAAAATAATGAAATGAAACATTTTCTACTAAAAACAATTATAAAGAGACAATATTTGACATGATCAGGTCTTTGACTAGAAAATGTATCAGCAGTCTCTGGTATACTTCATACAAATTTATAAAAAAGTTTATAGTGGAAACTTTGAGCATCCTGACAAATCTGCTACTGTTCTTCTGAAGAATTTGATTACCAACACATATTTTCAGGTAAAACCTCACAAACTTTAGTCTTTTAGTCTGAAAAGTTGTCTATGAAGTAATATGTTACATACTTCATCACAATACAAATTCCCCCCCAAAGGGTGCTAATACTTTTGGGCTTTACTATAGGTAATACTTGAGCAGTAGTTGAGTCTGATTCATCTGAAACTACTCTGTCTCATCAGTTTTTTTTTTTTTTTTTTTTAATGAATGCGGGTTTCGATGTGAAGTTTACTAGCTGAGTAAACTGTGATAAAGATAGAAAGTGTGAAAAGCTACAGTAGTTAAAAAGAGATAAATGACCTTAACATAAAAGCGATGCAACAACCTCATTGTTTAAAAAAAACAAACAGTTCAAAAGCTCAAGCATCTGATTTGGCAAGGGTTGTATGGTAACTGTAACAGAGGCAGAATGGACAAAGAGCCGAAGAGCATGAAGCGATTAGTTCTGCTGAGGGAAAACATGGCATGAACAATAACAGAAAAACGCTTTCCGAATTGCGATCGGTGCCAGAACTCTCGAGTGGTAGCTTCGCCTGGCAGCTGATTGTGAGTGGCGAGCTGGCAACAAAGTGAGAGAAAAGATCCATCTGCACAAGAGCTGCCAAACAGAGGAAATGACGCACTGAACATGGTGTAAATACAGCGACGAAAACACTTCTCGTAGGGTAAAAGGTCAAATTACGATACAATGTGAGAAAAAAAAAAAAACAATCAAAAACGGACATGCAGCTTAGGCATGACTTAAGATACGCTCTAACCATGCAGCACAAGGCATCTGAAAGTTAGCTCATAGTTTACTACAAGAGGTTACTAAATATGGAGAAGCAACCTGGTTACTCAAGTAATCAACAAATATAGCATCTCTGGCAGCAACAAATTAAACGCCCACACACGCACTGTGGTTTATCTTTAATTACTTAATGATACGTGAGGAGTTGTCTTTTTACCAAAAGACCACAATCAACCAGATATTGAGGCTGGAACGATGATTAACCTGTCTGTAGATTTTTCTACGCTCCTTATGAAGTGTCGACGTCCCGAGTGTGCTGTTGAAGCAGCTCCAGAAATGGGCCTGCTAGTTGGAAGGAATCAATGACTGATATTGAATGTAAAAGCATGATTAAAATCATGCTTAAAAAAAAAAAAAAAAAACAGACACAAACAGGGATGATCCAAAAGAGCTCTCTTTTGAAAGATTGCCAAGGCCGAGTGTTTTTATAGTCTGTGAGAAAGGAAATGAACCAGATTTGAACAGGTGAATTTGAATTCTGTTGGTGGTGAGTGATGCAGGTGATGATGTCCTGAGCTGAATCTCTCAAGACACATCAGGTTTATTAACAGATAACGCACAGTCCCTTGGCAGGATGTGTATGTTTACTAAGTGGTAACTTACAGTGGTGTAAGTGTCCTCCTCTTGAGAGGTCTGATTTATGTCATGTCTCTCTACAGCATGAGAAATTAACAGACAGAATCTAAATGACAACATGGGATTTCTGGATTGTCATGATCATTGTAAATAAATAGAAGTTTCTTTTTTTATATAAATAAGGTATTACACCACATCTTTCAAACTGTTCTGTGCACAATTTTTTCAATGACGCAGTGTCTTCTAGATACTTCAGCAACACTTCCCATTTATGGCTACGAAGGAAATGACAACACTCCTTTAATTATACCCGTAAAAATACCCAGCATCGCATCATGTTATACGGCTCGCCTGAACTAGATGGACAGAACATTGCTGTCTAATCCCCTTAGTATGCCATATATGTCAACTGACACTCACTGACTAGGGAGGTAAGCAAGTTTTGTCCTCATCCTGTCCAAATGCGAGTTATCCGTGAGAGGAGAGGCTTCTGGCTGTCAATTTGTGTATGTTACAGAATGCAGAAAGGTATTATTCCTTCTAGAGCTTATGAATAAAACACAAGTAGGCAATGGTCAAGTGATTTGAATTGATGCCATTTACCATTTACTTTCACTACTACTGTAAGTAATACAGCAGACAACACTTTGATCTTGTCTATATTGAGCATATTACGTTTTATGTCTATGTTATATGGGGGGGGGGGGGGGGACCTAACTCAATTTTTTTTGCCAGCATAAAAAAGTGACCTCATATGGGAAGGTCCAGTGATGTTATAGTAATGACACCTAGTCACCACCTAAGTCTTTTTCAGACACAAAGGTTCCTGGCAAGGTCGTATTTAAAAGCCTAAAATAAAGCTATTATTACATGTTTAAAACGAGCATGATGACACAACTGCATTTGGCAGAAAGGAAGTGAAAAGTACAAACGACACCTCACCATTTTCTTCACATCCTCACAACATAACACAGGCTAAAAAATTTAAACGTAGGAAAATTTTCTCTCTACTTAATCACATAAACAGAAACATGACGTCTAGTTCTGGTTCTTGTAACGTGTTTAAAGGCTATCTTTAAATAAATGTTGCATGAAAAATAGACCTAAAACTTTCAGTAATACAATACGTTACTCAGTTCAGTCTACAGTTCTTTAAAACCTAACACATATAAAACACTATTTTATGGTCAATCTAATGCAAAGTTATTTTTTAGAAAAAGAAAAACTTATGTGAGATAGAACATATTTTACAGTTAAAGGTTTGACCATTAAAACAACTTATCTTCAAATCTGTTTTAGCTTTGGAGTACATACTGTATGTGCATCCATCAGAAACTTAGACAGCACAATTCCCTACAGCTAAAAAGTAAAACAAACAACAAACAAACAATCCCAGAGATTTAGTTTCTTATGTTTTTTTTAAAGATTTATAATTGCCCGTGATGTAAGTCTGATCAGGATATTCTCAGCTGAAACACCTTAAACGAAAAAGACAGATTTTCTTAAGCCCTGGGTCACACAAGTTATTTTTTGTACATTGTTCTTGTGATTTTGGCATCTACACACAGATACACCAAGCTTTCTAATTTTATTTTGATGTTTATTTAAAAAGATTCTCTTAATGTAGTAGAGCACCTTGAGTTGTCTAGATGTGTGGGGTTCAACCAAATATAAAATAAAGTATTAGATACTTACCAGCACACAGAGATTATTCTTTAACATTAAGCCCTGAGTATTATGATCTTACGTATTAAATTTTTTTTTTTTTAAATCAAACTTAAACCTGACTCATGGGGAATACAAAAATAATTTACCTTAAATGTTTAATATAGCCAATGTATAGAAGTAGGTGTAGAAAATGTGTGAAAATACCATATATTTAGACACAAAGACATTTGATTATAAGTGTGTTATATGCATACAGTACATGCATGTGGTTATATACGTAAAGGTCAGCTTAGACAGTGCTCTCAAAACAGCAGGAAAATTGAAAATCTGAACTTGATACTAATTAAAATTATATATAAAAAATGTTTAATGTAAAAACATCTTAGCAAACAGTTATAGAAAGATTTTTTTTCTTATCTCAGTAAAAAAAAAAGCCGTTCACAATTTAAATATTCATCGCCACACTTGTGCTTTGAATGCATGTAGTTAAATGTCGTAAAAAAAACTAATCGCTAATGCTTACTAAGGTCTACCCAAAACTATTATAGAAAGACTTTGCGCACTATAAGACCACTTCTGTTTTTCACACTTACTTTTTAATAATCTTATTTCGCAAAACATTTACACTTAAGTCACTTAAGTTTTTCATTCCGCTGCATTCTTTCAGAGCGTAAATCATACAGTATGTCGATATTGGGATTGTAAAACTTACTGTAACACTACGGTCACGAAATGTAAAAGTATAAATATTTGCCTCCTTCCTATAGAGCTGGACAACGCTCCAAACAATACGTTTCGTTATCCAGTTGCAATACGCAGCTGACATTACATCTGCTCGTATGGGGGCGTAACAAGTCAAATCATAGTCGTAATTTAATTCCTAAAAAAGGAATTACTGGGCAGATTTCTAAATAAGGACTTTATGAGTGAGAGGGGAAGCGTTCATTTGTGTGGCACCTGAAGCCCTAGAGTATTCCTGGACACCTAATTCCACACATTCACACGGGACGTTATTATACCTTAAGCGAGGTCAGAGGAAGTCACTGTAGCAATTACTTACCTCCCACCTGCCTCATTAAACCTCTGACCAACCGGGGTTACTCATCGCGCATCCAGCACGGCCTGCCGGCCAATCGGGGAGCGGACAGGCGGCATGCCGCCGCCCACACACTGACAGGGTATCGAGAGGTTGTCTGTCTGAGCACCTGAAATACATTTGTTTATTCACGGTGTGTCTCCTGTTGGCCAGACGGGGAGGAGACTCATCTGTGTGTGTGTTTAAGTGTGTGTATGTGAGAGAGAGAGGGAGAGAGGACAGGAGTTGAGAGATAAGGATGAAGTTAGAGATAGAGACGGCATGCCAACGTACATGTGTGTAACATTGTTACATATAACAAAGAAAGTTAAACATTGTGATTAACTCTAAACAGAAAGTTCCCACTAGAAAAAAAAACAAAAAAAAAACAATTCCATTGAAATAAACTGAAAGTTCATTAAAGCGTTTCCCTATACTGGGGCTGGATGTAGAAACATGAACTAAATTAACAAAGCATTTTAGGTTTCTGCTAATCCTTTTCAGTGACGTCCTCTTCAAAGTTGAATACTTATTATGTTTAATAAACTGCTCATTAAACTTGTTAAACTTAGGTTGAAATCAAGTTTAGTTACTACGGCAACATCATTACCGATCTTGGGTCTGCGATACCGTAACATTCCTGCTGTCTATTATTGTTTTCACCTGCCGGAGTCGACATGATGCTGAATATGAATGTCGATGATGTTTAAATAAGATAAAATGAACTATGGGGCCATGCGTGTGTGTGTGTGTGTGTGTGTGTGTTAGGTATCATCGATGTATACTTAAGCACACATAGGAACACAGGAACAATCTGATAAACCTTATTAAACATGACACCTACAGCAGGAGTACAACATAATGTGTTTCAGTTAACTGTGTAATTAGGACTTTTTAAATAATTAGCAACATAACATGGATGAAGCCTTGAAGTTTGAGTTGCCTCTGAAAAGATGTTTAAGTAGTAGATCTCCCTATACTGTATATAGTACAATGATGGTGGTGTGGTGAAGGAATTGATATAATACTAATATCATCTGCTTGAAGGCATCTATGCTGAATGGTACAGGAGGACAGAAACAGGTGTACGGAGGGAGAAATACCTTCCACTCGTCTCTTTTTAGTTAAGATTTAAACACTAGAATCAGAAAACTATAACAGTAAAGCTTACAGAAAAGTAACCTTTTCTTTCTTTCCTCCAAATTGTATAGCAATTACTTTACAACTCTGTATATACACTACTAGTGAAGTTTGGACACACCTTCTCCTTTTGTGATTTTATTATTTTTTTGTATTATTTTCAACATTGTACATTACTATCGAAGACATTCAAGCTATGCAAGATATATAACATATAATTATGTAGTAAACAAGAAACCCTGAATATGTTTAATATTTTAGATCGTCCAAAAGTAACTACACTTAGCTTTGGTGACATCTTGACACACTTACAGTATGGCATTCTCTTAACAGATTCACGAGGTAGTGAGTTTACAGTAAATTTTTCTCGCCTTCTTATTGTGCTTTAGACCATCAGTTGTCTTGTGCAGTGGAAGTGTGTGTACAGAGTCAAAAACCCTATTAGTGCTACTGCAACTAATGTACAAATCCATATTATAGCTGGAAACAACTCATAGTTAAGTAAGGTGAAAAGACAGTCCATCATTACAAATCAAAGTCAGTCAATTTGAATGTATCCGCAAGAGTTGCAAAAAATCCATCAAATACTATGATGAAACTGGCTCTCATTAGGACCAACCAAGGAAAAGATGACCAAGAGCTACCTCTGCTGCAGAGGATAAGTTCATTAGAATGACCAACCTATCAGAAACCGCTGCACAAATCCTTCTCAGAGTTCAAGCAGCAGACGTATTTAAACACTCACTGTTCAGAGGAGACTGCGTGAGGCAGGCCTTCATGGTCAAATTGCGGGGAAAACATTACTTCGGGAAGAACAACAATAACAAGCAGAAGAGACTTGCTTGGAACCAAGAAACACAAGGAATGGACATTAGATCAGTGGAAAATTGTCCTTTGGTCGGATAAGTCCAAAATTGAGATTTTTTATTCTAACCTCCTTGTCTTTGTTAGCCATAGATGGTTCCTGAATGTGTGGTTCCCACCGTGAAGCAAGAAAAAGGACGTGTGATGGGGTGGAGCTGCTTTACACGTGACACTGTTGGTAATGTTTGTGTTGGTCAAGATTGAGGGGCACACTTAATCAGCGTGGCTACACCAACACTCAGCAGCGACATGACATCCACTGATTTGCCTTTAGTGGGCCCCTTTCTATTGTTTTCTAGTAGGACAATGACCTCAAATGACCACTGGAGTGATTTGTAAGTGTCAGTGTAATTTTACACCTTATCATTAGATTAGATTTGACTATTAGGCATGTCTAATAAACATCAATCGATGCTAACTATATACTAGTCTAATGTTAGTGAGGCCAAAACGTTCTCCGTTTGAGGCAGATTAGTCACCGAATTGGGAAAATGAGATATAAAATAGGGAAGGGGTGGGGCTTCCAGATGGTGTCGGTTAATATCGGACAATCCAAAGCACCTACGCTAATGCTAATTGTACCAGATTGGCTCATCTGGTATTTTTAAAATAAAGAAGACTGCTCTTTCGGTATGTTTTGGAGTGATCATTCCTAGCAGCGTACATTTGGAGTGGATGCATAACACTAATCACTTAGCCATTTATTGTTTTTCATGACATATCATGTATTACGATATGATATCTAAACCTTATCACACACACACACAGGTAAAGCTACAGTGGTACCAATTCATACAGTAAATCGCAAAAGTATGCCATTCAAACATAAATTTGTTCTTTTAACCTAAAGAGGTAACGATACTAATGAGTCGTACGAGGCCATCTGGGCCTCACACTCGTCTTCTGCTGTCTCGCTCACTCGCACCACTCTACCCCAGCACTCAGGCTTGAGAGAACTGACGTGCAGTTGTTGCTGTCATGCAGAAGAAATGCTCGCCCACCCGTCTGTCACAGACGCTTATCGTAATAAATATTAAAGCGCTACGCGAGCGAGGAGAAGCATCGCTCAAACTTCTGCATCTTCCCCCATGTGAAAGTGATAAGTGTCAGTTTTATGGATATGAGGGATGACACCGGGTGCTTCTGTGAATGAACAGTTGCCTTGGGGGCCCTCAAAGAAGAAGACAGAAAGAGAATGAGCAAGAGATAGCGACAGAGAGAGAGCGAGAGAGAGATACAGAAAGAGTAAGAATTGAACGAATGCTGAGTATTTGGAAAGTTTCGGTTGAGCTGAAACACCCGTGTCCCCGCTGCTGAATCTGGCTCTCCATCTCCTGATGACTAACGTGATATTTTTATTCAGTCATTATGCAACGCATCGGAAACGCAGCACAAGTGTGAAGCACATGGAAGGTGCAGATACAGTCGACACGATCCAGGAATTGTTTGCCCAACGAAGTGTTTTTGACACCTTTTCCTTTACACATTATGTCCAGGACTGTGTGTGCCAAGTCCATGCTTTATCTTTGTCTTTTTATCAGAGTATTTCTTTATTTATTAATTAATTAATTTATTTATTTAAGTTCATTATAAGTGTTAGGCTTCATCGAACATCTGATGTTACAGAATTATCTTTGCATATTATTCTGTTTATCTTTAGTCATATAGTGTTTCGAGAAGAACTGCGACAAACAATTGTTTCCGTCATCACGTGTTGATTACTCTAATGACTGTCCCAATTCTAAGGCCGATACGGATTTAAAACAAAGTAAAAATGATTCTTTCTTCTTTCACTAAATCAGAAGTCTACATGTACTGTACACTGTACACTGCCTCATCATTTATCTTAAAAAGCTAAAATGAAACCTCTTTGAAATCGAATTCTACAGTACAGTTACATATTGCATCCTAAATTACTTTTACATTATGATATTAAAATATGAAATAGCTTCCATGAAACTTTATACACTCCACCGGCCACTTCGTTAGGTAAACCTTGCTAGAACTGGGTTGGACCCCATTTTGCCTTCAGAATTGCCTTAATTCTTCATTCTCAGATCAGCCCGTCTGGCACCGACAACCACACCATGTTCAAAGTCACTTAAATCACATTTCTTCCCCATTCTGATGAGCTGCTGCCATATGATTGCCTGATTAGATGTCTGCATTTAGGAGCAGATAATGGGTGGTTTGAAATATTAATAGTTAACAGCCTAATAGTACAGTATTAATCCACCATTTAAACACACATGCTGAAGGTAAAAATTATAGAAAATTATTTTCTTATCTAAATTCCCTTTGTACATCCTGGTGTGTTAATACATTAGTACAAAAAGAAACAAAATCCCCTGATTGTTCTTGTTTCTTAAGAAACTATTTTTGAGAATGACTTTTCCATATTATCACGCTGTTGTTATAAACTGAAAGACAAAGTGACTCACAGGAAAAGCCCCAAAAAACAAAAAGTGTGAAACTATGCAGCAAAAAAAAAAAAAAAAGCTTCTTATGAATGTTTGTTAGGTGTCATGTTTTTAATAAACCTACGAACATGCTCGGAGTTGCACCACATGTAAGAGTTTTACAACAATACTGGATGACACATTAAAAGGCTTTTCAGTGCCTTTTTTTTCCACAGTAATGGGAAATTTTTCTCACGATTGTGAGAACTACATAAGGGTGTAATGGTCAGACATGCACATACTTTTACCGATAGACAAGTAGCATGTTTAACTCTAATATTACGTTTGTTCATGATTGATTCATGATTACTCTTTTCTCACTTACTTCTATATCAGCCAGCAGCCAGTGCCTCCAGTAGGCTAGAGTGGGCTTGGTATGGCTGGGGGCGTCAGGATCCACCATCATCAATGTGTACGTCTTCTTCTGCAAGAGAGAGAGAGAGAGAGAGAGAGAGAGAGAGAGAGAGGTATTTTGAAAATAAACGAAGGACTTAGTAATATTATAATGAAAAAATGACACCACAATCACCTGTCTGCCTCTCATGCTTTCTAAGAAAGCCATCCGACCACCTGTTTCAGAAACAACTAATTACGTGTATGAATTTCATTTGCATTTAACTCTCTCCGATGTTGCTTATTAAACCAAGTGGTGTAAAAAAAAAATTATTAAAAAAAAAAGTAAAGATTGCCCGGAAGTTATATATCAGTGAAGTAACATCAGCCGAGCCCAGCGCTGCGACAAGATCAACAGCTCAAACACAGCTTCCAGGCTCATCCAAAATGTGTGATGTATGGAAAGAAAAAAAGAAAAAAATGCCCTAATTAGCTGCTGATATTTTCAGGCCATCTTCCACTCCTCGCACATTCGCTGCATCTCAATCTGTCTGCGAGTTTTGTTATTTCCTCTTCCTTTTCTGCTTTCTGTCTTTTACAACAACACTTTCCCCGTAAACAACCTGGCAGACATTTTGGGGCGCTATACGACGACGACGACAACGACTGACCGGCTTAATTGCTCCAAATACTCGGCTTTCGCGTGTCTCCGCAAAGTTGGAGAATTGTGGGAGCAGATTGAATTATTGCGTGAGCACATTTGTCATCTCTGGTGCTGAGCCCAAAATCTGCCAGACCATATGATGGCGTTATTATTATACGCCTCTCTGCGGCAAACAGGCTGTCAATCACGGCGGTCACCGTGCCACCACAGCCCCTCCTCATGACAAAGAGACAAACGCGATAACGTATAACGCGTTCAAGTGCAACTGTCTAGTTGGTTTCTCTCTTTAGTGAAGGGAAAATGTGGAAAAAAAGCTTATATATTGGAAAAGGTCCAGTTAAAATAAATCCCTCCCTATGACAAGACTTTTATTGTTACTGTACATCTTGCCATTTGATCTCAGTCTCTTGCTCCACACCTTCAGTAGCAATCTTTTTAAAGATTTGATTATTGTATACATATCGGGCATCTTAACATATTTTGCATCAAATGTACAGTACGTATTAAAACATAACATTAAAACACCTAAAACAAGACAAAAAAAAGTTTTGCTAGCTCTCAAACCCTCAGAAGCATGAGATAAAGCTGGCGAGAAAAAAAAATAATGCTGTTTCGAAGGATGCACCTCGGTAAACCATTTTTCAAATTAATCTAAGGAATGCTAAATAACCCAGAGACTACTTACGATGAATCATAATCGCACGAATTAAAGCCGGTAATACGTGAAAATAAAAAATCCCCCGTACCCCCCCGCCCCTTGTCTCCAGAGGCCAAATCCGCTGCTCACCTGACACAAAGCAAAGAAGCGAAACAAGCCTAAGCTTAATAATCGGATGATGTTGTTAAGTTTAAGCGATAAAGCCTGCAGGTAATACCCAAACACACGACAACAATAGTGCCTCCTCCACACGCTGTCAGCGGAAACCTTGAGTGTGGCGATGCCAACAGCCACGGGTGCGTTAGGCACTGTTCTCAGACCTGTTGCCTTAGAGACAGCAGCAATACAACTATATTAAATGTATATACAGAGTAAGCGTAAAAGCTTACAAAGAATCTATGCTAGGTACAAATGTTTTTTTTGGTTGCAAATTTTGAAAATAATAATAATTGATATACATAATGTCACAACATTCATTTGTTTCACAGTTTTTAAGATATGATTGTACATAATCAGAGGACTTTATGCTCACTCTGTACATTTACAGAAATCTGTATTGTATTCAACCTATAGGTATTAATAACTATTTGAAAGTATACATTATCAATATGATTTGCAACCTTGTGTTGTCTTTGTGTTGACTGAATCAGATTCAAGATATCGACTTTAACAAGTAGTAAATAGATATAATTATGCATGCGATTTTTCCCTGGAGAGCAACATGTATATGTGTGTATAATTAATGTGCATTTAGACAGATGGAGGAAACAAATGTAAAAGAGAAGAAGTGTGTTTTTTCAGGGGTGGTGGATTGAAGGCTCTCTCTCTCTCTCTCTCTCTCTGTCTCTGACACCAGCTGGACCAGTAAGTACTTCAGGTACACAAAATGAGCAAATGCTAATAAGTATTCTTGAACAAATGCTGGCACAGTTAAGGTAAAATAATTTGCTCTGGTATAACTTAAAATCAGAATATTTTCTAACCCGTGGCACGAATCGACACAAGTATGTTTTAATAACTGCCGCTAATCAGTTAAATTAGTATTAACCTTTATAGTTGAGTGTAGAATCTTTTCTTATCTCACAACAAATGAAGCACTCAGGGTCATGCTAACGCACTCAACGTCTGTACTGCTTTATCGCGGGATCGCGCAGGGCCTCTCTTATGTACTGTACACACTACGGGAAATTTTAGGAACGCTGATTAGCCTAATCTGCATGTCTTTGGACTGTGGGTGGAAACTGGAGTACATGGAGGAAACCCACCAAACACGGGGAGAACATGCAAACTCCATGCACACAGACCCTGAGGTGGGAATCAAACCTGGACCCTGAACGTGCGAGGCGACAGTGCTAACCACTAACAGGGGCACGCAGTTATAGGAGAAGTGAAGTTATTGCCACTTATCATCAGCAAATCATTTTCCAATAACAGCATGTGCTATAATGTTTTATTACTCTAGAATCACAGCAATTTGACAGCAAAATACGATTTAAAATTTAGTATTAATGAACAACAACAAATACTTTTAATCTGTTTATTGCTGCTTTTATGTTGTGGAACTTATGTGCCAATCATTTAAATTACAGCAGCTACACAGCTGCCTGCTCACCAGACCCTCTTTGTCATCTCTTTTGAAGTTTTAAAATTTAAAAGACAAAAAAACAACAACATATTAACACTGAGAACATGGAAAGCGTGAAGTCCTCCATAATGAAGATTTTTCCATGGAGGAAAACCTACTGATACTTCACACCATATCAATGATTATATGCTTTTTTAATCAGCATATTACTGGTCTGCGTTTCAAGTAAGCATACCTTCCATGTAAAAAATAATCCTTTATATATATCGTCTTTATATATATCGTGACTGAATATTAACAGTTTTATTACAATGTGAAACAATAATTTCTAAGCTACAAACATAGACAGCTATAAAAATAAAAGAAAGGTTTTGTCTGTACATTGATCAGAACTCGTACTTTTAATGATATCTTTACCTTTCATACATTGGAGGATACATAACCAGTCTCAAAATTTTTTTGTCACATCATAATGCAAAACTGGCTGGACAGAATTTAATGAAACTTTAGCAGCTTCATTAAAGTGGGCGTGGCTATACGCGTCACTCAAGAGAGCCAATCAACGTGATAGTTTAATACATGTATGTGGAAGACACAAAAATGACCGTGATGCCCTTAAATCCACCGTAATGGTGCCCAAATCCTCACCAAACACAAAAAAATAAAAAATAATTAATGTGGAACACCGCTATGAGATAAAACACGGGTCCTTAGCACAAACATATCCACAGCGGTCCGAGCTGATGGTGTGTAAAATACCTGAAGTGAGAGTGTTATGTGTTCAAATGAAAAATAGTTATGTTATGAACAGTTATGAGTGTATTTGGCTGATGATGAAAGAAGTACAAAGATATTCAATCTTACACAATGGTAGTTCTTTGCACTAATAAATAAATAAATAAAAAAAGTTAATTAAGAAAAATTCAGCTGTACAGACGGACATGTACAGTACGTAGACTTCAACCTGAAATAATAATATCACTGATTACATTAAAACTCATTAGATTAGTTTTACCTTTAACCTTTGAACTATTTCTATCTCAGTACCCATCAACAATGGGTACTACTGTAACTCTAGTATTACAGTATATATAGTATATATTTGTATATGAATAATAAACTAATTTATTATGATTAAATGCTCCATGATGATTTTGATTGATTATGATTATGATTTTGCTCCAAATCCACCACAAGCTGGAAGTTTGTTAGCGGACCTACTTCATGTATGGTGACACAAATCATACGTCTTAGAAATGTGTTTTTGTCAAATTGTCCACCTGTATCCTGAACACATAAAGTGCTAGTGATGTGTCCTCTCTGGTGCATTAATTTAATTAAGTACCCACGATATCCCTCATGGCATTGAGGAATTTATTTCTGTTTTTTCCTGCAATTCTAATCATAATTAATCCAGAATATGGAGCAACCATTAAGTAAAATTCATGTTAGTGTGATTTTTGTAAATGTCCTTGTTCGCCCATGCTCATATGCCATATACCCATGCCTGTCCTTGATTATGTTTTCTTTCATTGTTTTTATTTTCTTGGCCTTGGGTGCATGTATGGACTCCTCCGTGTAACTAGTATAAATACGTGTGTGTAATAAACACACTCTTCTCGTTGAACCCTGGCTCCATGTCTCCTGATTCTTCACTGGTCAGTTGTCCAGAAAGGTTTACAACAGCGCCTATGCACTCCATGCTTGTTTTTTTGTTTGTACTGATCAGATCTGAAGCACAAATCTCATCTGCTTAAACCTACGTGTTTCAACATGTGTGTTACGGTACAGCAATGCAACACTTGACTATTTAAAGTTACACATGTTGGCATTTCACTAGTACGTCAGCGATTAGGTTTCTGGCTTTACGTAGGGCCTTTCTGAAGGCAGCATGAGAATTTCTGATTGGTGTGTGTGTGTGTGTGTGTGTGTGTGTGTGTGTGTGTGTGTGTGTGTGTGTGTGTGCCAGAAGCTCAGCTGCAGAGCTGTTTAGTCGATGTAGAGCAAACGGTATGTTGCTTATGAGCTCTTCAGCATCATTCAGACTGGGCAATTACCTTACATTATCTGAATCACTTATTCAGTTGTTCAGGAGATACTGTATCTCATGTGCAACCTACTGTATATCTACACCTCCACTTCCTGAAGAATAAGCGGGAAAAAAAAGAACTAGTGGCACTGTTATGCTACAGTATATTTGTGTGTGTGTGTGGGTGTGTGTGTGTGTGAGTGGGGGGGGATTTATTTATTCCTGGATCACGTTTAAACTTGCCTTAGAGCTTACCATCACTACAAGTCAATACAAAGCTCTTCCGACTGATCTGAAGTTCCATGCTGATGGGTGTGGACTCCGCCCTCATTAAGAACATAATAAGGGAGTAAATAGTGATTCTCTTTAACCCCATGAGTTACTACCTGTTACTACAACATTGATCTATTCCTCTAAAAGAGTATTAAATAACTACTGTAAATCCTAAGAAAGTAAAAAAGAAAGATGTTTAAAAGAAAGAGAAGGGGTCACTTTGGAAGCAGCACCAAACCTAAACATCTCACGCGCTTCATGTCTGATCTGTCTTCGCTTTTTGATACATACACGCAACATACCTGCAGTGATACACGGTCAAAGACAAATCCCTCCTTGCTCAAACTGTTTGGTTAATTAAAAGTACAAAACGAGTCAGCTTATGAAGCACTGACTGTAGCGAGGACAAGTTGTAAATAACAATGAAAACATGAGAGACATGCTAATTTCCCATGATATACGGCTGAATTTTGTCTCTTCAATTAAAATGACTTGTAAAAAGTGGATATGTTGGACCGTGATATGAACATTTTTAGTGTGATGACGTTACACTATGGGAAGTTTCTTCTCCAGACTCTAACACTGAAATGAACTACTAGACAAAACAAATGATGTTCACAACAGCATGACAGATCAGAATGTCTTTAGCACTCTAAAGAACCGCTTTTGAAAAACTAACCTAAGCTCATACATAATCTGTTAAGAATCAAACAGGTGATAACAGAGTTCAGATATCGTAACTAGGGTTGGGTATCGTTTGGGTTTTTTTCGATACCGGTGCCAAATCGATACTTTTAAAACGGTACCGGTGCC
>JAQMYK010000039.1:26983993-27000444 GCA_030014345.1 Clarias buthupogon | reverse complement strand
TTTTTTATTTAATCTAATAAACTTTTAATCTACAAAAATATATGAATCCAGAGAACAAATATTTCAATCGACAGTTCTGGCATTTAAGTGACACCGAAATGAGGCACCGAAATTCGCGTTCTGTTTCGGTCCGGTACATACTGGTTATATAGGTATACTGGTTTTCGGTACCCAACGCTAATCGTAACTACACTAATCGTGATTCTTTTCTGTAGCAATTCATGTTTTGCCAGACTGACTCATAAGCGCATTAGAAAATGTTGAATTTTGAGATGAACTAATGATTATTAGATAAGTTGATTTTCTTTATGATATTAGGCAATTTCCATTTAAATTTCAAAGTAGCCCATCTTCTCTTCCCGTGGGCCGATTGCGATGAAACAAAGCCTACTGTATACTGTACTGTATGTTACCTCGAGCTTGGCCAAATACAACTGTGAAAGAAAAAAATCGTTCAGGAGTTTTTAAGTGATGCGTGCACAAACAAACAGACAAAAATTCCAAAAAACATCTTTTGCTCTATTACTCCTCTTACGTCCTCGCAAATTACTTTTTCGCCAATATTTTTTCAAATACAGACATGCCATCTTTACAATTTTATTATATGTATAGATATGTTTGTATTTGAGGTGGTAAAATGTCGTCATTCCTCTATAATCCTACAGGTGGTGTACTCTGAAGTATTCACACGTTGGTAGACAGCACAGCGAATTAAGAGCAAATTATTTCTCAAAATTGGAGAAAAGATTTTATATAAAATCAGGATATTTATAAAATCTTGACAATGTATCAGGCAGACCCTGGTGATTCATAGTCCTAGTATATAAAGCTAGAATACCTAGACACAATCGGGAATGGTAGGCAAGAAACATAAAGAAAATTGCACTGGTGGACTTTGTTTGTTGATGAAAAAGACAAATCACATGGTAAGGTCCAGATGAGCGACTTAACAATGTAAATGCTGGGGTTTTTTTTTTCAGACATAATTGTCTGTATCGTGCTGAGCTGTTGTAATGTTCATGCTGTCGAATGAAAGGAATTCATTATAACTCAATTATCCCAGATTCTCATTCAGAGCGAAATCACATGCATCTCCAGTGATCTCTATTCTTTAGAACTGTTTAACCAACAAAAGAAGAGAACATTTTCAAAGACGGACATCCCTACAAACAAAACTCTGTTTTAACTGAACCAAAAAAATTAAAAGTGTAAGTGATTGGATAAAGAACGATGAGACAGTTAGCAAACTAATCTCTTGACATGGCTAAGAGAAACCATGTCAGAATTCTGTAGAGAAGACGAGCGGAAAGAAAAGAGAACGCAAAGGAAGTGTGTAGAAAGCAGAGGGAATCGGGTAGTGAAAGGTAAACAAGGGGAAAAGAAGCAAGTAAAAGAAAATAGCTAATGAGGAAAAAACTGAAGATGGGACAGAATAGCGGAAGGCAAGCGGTGGTTGCTATCAGAGGGCATAGGATGAGGTCAGTGCCAAAGGGCAAAGGTCAGAGAAGGGGCAGTAATTGAATCCTGACTGAGGGGGAACAAGAACAGTGTTTCTGCTGAGATTAGACTGATCTCTCTTGTCTCATTCACACACACACACACACACACACACACACACACACACACACACACACACACACACACACACACACACACACATCTATCTGCTGCTCTATTTCCTACAGACTACATCACTCGGTCAGTGTCTTAAGAGAAAGGTAGAAAAGAGGTCTTGAAGTTTATGAGAGGTATTTTTAACTGCCAGTGTCCTCATCCGGTCTTGCATGTGAACACACACCCAACACAAACACATCTACATACTGTATAAATTCATCTATTAATATAAGGACAAATTAAAAAGTCATATTCTATGGACTTCTCATCCAAGTTAGAAATTTTGTAGTGATGCGATGGACAGCATTTCCACCACCTCCATCTTCAAAGCGGCAACCGAAGAAAGATCTTTTGGTGTATTACTGCACGTGTCTATTTACGGTTTGAAAGAGGCTGGTGATTGGACTACTGTCTTTTGTGGGAACTAACTTGCTTTGCAAATAATCCATAAACATAAAATCGAATTATAATCCGTTATTTAAAAAATGCCATTCATTTACTTCGAGATACTTCAGGATGTGCTGGAAAATAATCAAAAGAATAATAAAATAATCACTGATTATTTTTCTTTCGACAGCAGGCCTCCGTGTCATACTTACTGTATGATGTGTCACTTTTTACGCAAGCTTTCACAACAGCTGGATATTTTAGTGAATCTCTTAGAAAGCAAGCTTCCACACTGATTTTGCAGTGTGTGTTTTGTTTTGTTTTTAAACCATGGTTAAAATAAAATATAGATGAAGGCTTATCACGGCTTTCCAGTTCAGATAGGTGACCGGAATATGTCGGATCGAGGATGTGGATGGAAGCGAAGCGGTAAAAGAGTACTGGGTGTAGTGCATTAATCATGAAGTGGATAATTAACTAAGTGGAATTAGTGTCCAGGAGTCTAGTGATAGTACAGAATCACTAAACGTGTTGAATGTGTTAAACTTGGCGTGACCGCATGGGATTCGGACGCTTTTGAAATCTCGAGAGATCTGAATATTGTTTACTGACTCGACCCTCGCTACCGATTACTGCCACTTAACCACTTCTGATTATCACCGAGGCGCGAAAATGCTAAAGAGAACGAGGAACGTAATGGTCTACGGTATATTTCGCTGTGTTAATGATCTCAGTGCCGTGTGTACATAGACATGAGGCTGGTGTATGTACTAGCTTCTGTTTTAATCTTTACCCCCCCCCCCTCCCCCCACCCTTTTTGACATTATCAAAAACAAAAAAGGGTTGCTGTGGAAACAGCATATAACCGCCTGAAGTCAAGAAAAAAAATCCCATTTCCAACCTGCGTTTATATTTAGAATACCGCTCGTGGTCGGGGGGGGGGGGGGGCGGGGGAGGGGGGCTGTGTATCCTAAACCTGCTGTAATCTTTCCACATACTGTACGAGTTTCGGGAAAAGTGGCAGAGAAATGCACTGTTTTAATGTATCTGTGCTATGAATGTGTATAACTGTTAGTGTGCGTTTCGGTGTGAGAATGTGTACGAGTGTGTGTGTGTGTGTGCTCGCTTCATCACAGATACTTGGCAGGGTCTGTGCACTGACTGTTTGGCACTGTTGAGGATTAGCATGCTTATCGGGGAGTCTCTGTTCTTTTACATATATTATCTGCCTGTGCCGATCATTCAGCTACTCCAAATCTTCGCATCTCAATCTACCACTGAAAAGCGCTCCATCTGTGCCATGCGCCTTTTTGTAACACACTTTATAATGCCAGATTCATCCCATCGCACTTTTTCGAGTGGTTTTTAGCTTAAGCGAATCATAGCCGCATTAGACGGTTGCTCGTTCGCGGCACCTTGGGGAATTTCGATGGAGGTCTTCAAGCAAACATCTTATTTAAAAGTGTATTTCTGTTTTGTGTGTGTGTTACTGCACGAATCTAATATTTAATAATTATTTTGGCACAGTTTGTACAGGTACAGTACCTGTAGCTACTATTTAACAATGAATTTGTAATAAAAATAGACAGATTAAATAATATTGTAATATCGGAACTCTTGATTGGAAGATTATTTATGCAGGAAGATTACTAAAACCCCATATGATGCAACATTATCATCATGTCTCATGCACACTGAAAGGGTGTACTCGCTGTATTTAATGACATAATTACCATTTCACAAGGTCTTTCGCTTTCTGTTACTAATAAACACATGTTTTGTAATCCAGACGTCCCCTTTCACCGCACAACTATGATCAAACTCTAAAGTGGCTTTCCATTGCTTTTAGCACTTTATCTTGCATTTCAATTTGGCATTTGAATTTAAAAAGCTGAACAAGAAGTCATAAGTGAGAACTGACCTCCATATACTGATTTACACACAACTTTGGACCGAGAGGGTCTTGTAAGTGCCAACACAACTTTTTCCTCCACGCTCCGCTCACTGCCTCGATGACTTTTTTTTTTTTTATCTAACAGCACTCAGTTTAATATCTCTCACCAGCAGTGTTTTTTTTTTTTGGTTGGTTGGCTGTTCATATGGCTATGTGTGTCGTTCTCTTTTTCTGTACACGCTGATGATAAGACCTTTTTTTTTTTTTGGACTCTACCTCATTATAATAGTAACTGGAAAATGTGTTGGAGAAAGAGTTGAAGTTTGAGTAAACGAGTCAGATCTCGCTCATGGCTGCAATTTGTTGATCCTAATCTAATAATAAATTTAAGTCAGCCGCATTTAATCTATTCAATCGTCCAATCCGGCACTGTTCCAACTGTTCCGACTCTCTACACGGGTGAGAAAGTTTGCTCTGTGTCCTGTGCGTGCAGATGTTGTGGGAGATGAGCAGCGGGTGATGTGTGTGTGTGTGTTTATGAGAGGAGGAGCTGGAGTCAGAGTTATGCTGTTCACAGTGTTGTTGAACATTAATGAACAGCACGCGTGTCGCCAACAGCCTTCCCATAATAACTATAATCAGCGATCTCTGTGGGCTGAAGTACAGGCTCTGTACAATGAGACTGCGCTCAGGAAGCTCCGCTGCTGGAATCTGACTCATAAACATACGTCTGTGTTTCCACGCTCTCGCTCTCTCTCTCTCTCAGTCATATGAAGTCCAATAAATTAAACTTGCCATGGTTTGCAGAACAGTCAAGTGGCATAAAGTATTCAAATATATTATTTGTGTACATTGAGAAAATCAACTAATGGAAAATGTAGTTAGTGGGTGATACATTAAAGTATAGTTTATACTTCTCGTAGTACGAGTACACGATCAGGTACTTGGGTATTTTAGACGGTGACACAATTTTGGCAATTTGTACACCATCATAATTTTAACTAACGTTATTTTAACGTACAATTTTTTTACTAAGGTTTAGGGATTAGGAACCAGGCTATTTTCACAGGCTTGAAGCAATCGGTCAAACTAACATAGTTATAAATGAAAGTATTACTTTGAATATGTTTAAAGGCAAATCCTTTTAATGCATTGACTGTCTGACATCGGAAACCCACAGACATCTCCAAATGTTTAGTTTTCTCACTGAAGCGTTTTGCTGTGCCCTCAGTTGTTGCTTATTTGTTGGTCTTTAGTTGTTATTTTCAGTAAGTGAAAACTGGGTTAACAATTTATTTGCCTTAAGAAGCTCTTGCGTTGCTTTTGCGGTAAGTTTTGTCTTACCACGTATACTGTGAAGCCTTTTCAGCTCTACAGTGTTTGTCTGAATCTGCAGACATTATAACTTTACAGTATATACTTTAGATATAAAGTTCTATATACTGATAGAATCCTGCTATTCTATCAGCAGACACATCATCAATAACCACCAGTAACTTTATTTCTATTGGGAGCCGTACATGCTCATGTTAGATGATGATGAAGTAAGCTTTGACTCATAAACCTTTCCCTAAATCCGATCCTTCACAAATCCTCTTCTTTTCTATCATTCTATTATCGGTGGTTTGCATCTTGAGGTAAATAATCGGTATTTACATTTATGAAGATGTTTTTTGAGTGCTGACTTTACCAACCTCATCCAGAGTGTTCTCGACTTGTCTAGATGTTGGGATGGGGTTTTGCTTCAACAAGAAAAAAATCAGTGATTATCCACTTTAGCTGTCTTACCACAGTCCTCAAAGATCATTTCAAGATCATTTGAAAAACTACATCGAAACTTATCCATTTTTCGATGTAGATATTTGGTGTCACTGAGCTCACTGTTGCAATCATTTATTTTAAGAAAGTACCAAATTGTTGATTGGGGCACTCCTAAAGTTTCTGCTATTTAATTGTCGGGGCTAGTTTTCCGTTTTTTTTTTTTTTTCTTGGCAAGTTAAGAAAATGTCTTTCACTTGCACATCAACATCTTCACTTACATTTGGTTTCTTGCTCAAGAGTTGGTTAGCCCTTGCTCAACTTGGTGGTGCTGGGGTTTGAACCCAAGAACTCCTGATCGTTAGTCCACTGAGCTACCCTTGCAGCAAAGTCAAGGTCTGACTTGAACAACCCACGTAAATCTTATCTTAATAGCATTTGACAGACGACCTTATCCGGAGCGATTTACCTTTCTTTTATTATTATACGTCTGAGTAGTTAAGAGTTAAAAGCCTCGCTTAAGGGCCCGACAGTGGTGTTGGTGGTGCTGGCATTTGAACCCATGACTTTTAGATAAGTAGTCCAACTTCATTCAAATTCATTGCTCTTATTCAGACATTCCTGTCCCTCAGAGTTCCCATGAACAGCTACCAAATGCAAATTCCACACTTGGAATTAACTCCAGACTTTTTTAACCTTCTAGTCTGTCATGAAAGTAAAAGACTTGTTTAAATATTTAAAAAACCGAACTGTATTCCTAGTTTAAACTGTAAGTCTCTATCACCCGGACATCGCGAGTTTGATTCCTGGGTGATGCTGTAACCTCTTGCAGCCGGAGGTCTAGAGAGAGCTGATTGGCCGAACTCTCTCAGAGGGGGGGGATGAGAGGTACTTAGTGCTCCCACATTAATCAGGGCTCTATAGGCAATCAGGGGCGTCTGTGAGCTCAAGCAAGCGGAAGGAGCGGATAGCGCTGTCCTCCGAGTGTGTTAAGCCGCCCCTAACGGTGCGTGAGCGAGCAGTTTGAAAAGATGCGGTCGGCTGGCGTCACGTGGTCCAGAGGAAACATGTGATAGCCTTCGGCCCTCCGGATTGAGTTGTAGTCGTATGGTGGGAATACTGTAAGTCAAGCTCTCAACGTTCCTCAACAGTCACTGTGTACTGCAGACCCTGTGAGGACCATGAGAACACATCTGCGTCGTGACAGAACCGCTAGTTTGAAATGATTTTGTGGCATTTCTAATTGTTAGGGAGGAAAAGAATGAGTCCTGAATGTTGTGAAATACCCAAGAACCTTTCAACAATACGCAGAGTCAGCAATACTGTGAAAAAAAAACCCAGAATTAGTGATTCACAAACAATGAGGTGCCTGCATGTCTCCGTACACTAACTGCGAAACAGACGGCAAACCAAAACATTACTTATCTATATTCTTTATCTAAATGTTATATAATTACACACAATAAACGATGCTGATGCGACAGTCCCGGCTAACAAACATGGCCGAAAGAATGGCGATACAAAAAGGAAAAAAAAACAAAAAAAAAAACTGCACACTAGAGAGCATGTGTTGAGCACACAGATTGCAGAGCCATCCTCAGCGGAGAGAGAAAGTCTCCCAAACTGATTATGACACCTCTCCTGCTAGCCCATCAGAGCCGCTAAAGCTAACGCTAGAATTCACAGGCACTGCATGTATCAGCGCAGAGCACATAGCTTCCACGCACTCCTCTCCAGCACGATTAATTATGGCTCTTGATGGATTTTGTGTGAGAGAACAAGTGACATAAAAAAAAAAAAAGAGAATTTGTCACTCATGGTTATGTCCTCTCTGCGCTCGCCTCTGTGTGGGATGATGACACTGACGCCATGCGTGGCCACAAAACAAAAATGCCCCGTCACTGACATGCTGGCCGTATTTACATTTGATTGACAGGGAAAGTGACGGACAGACAGGTGATGGATCTTTAAGACGAACCTTTAAATAAAAGGGTTTTAGAGTGAACATTGCTAGTAGTAGCAAGTCAAAGCAAGCTATTTCAAGATCAAGAAATAAAAAAAAATTCTCTTCCTGGAATTACACCAAAATGCATTGACACCCCTGGGTGGTGGTTCACGGTACGCCTGTATTACGCCGGAGGTTCATGTTGACGTATCTGGCGAGCAGATGAAGGCCGTGTGTGTGTGTGTGTGTGTGTGTGTGTGTGTGGGGTGCTAGCACCAGCCCACCTGTCTGACAAACGGCACCTTGCTGATGGGCGAGAGAGAGAGAGAGAGAGAGAGAGCGTCAGGGAGCCCTCACGTCTCGCCGATACTCGGCCTGAGTCAAGACGTCAGAAACACCGGCACCAGCATTCACAGCTCAGCTCAGCCAAAAGCGAGGGGGAACAGATGGAGGCTTGCAGAACATATAATGCATACATTTCTACCAGGCTGCAAAACATGTCTTATTTAGAGATTGAAAAGATGCAGGAAGAAGCAGACCTTACTGTACTGTATACGGGTTTTATATATTCCGGAGAAAATCGACAGCAAATGTTGAGACAAATGCTTTAAAACGGGATATGAATGTAAAATATTTCGCCTAGCAATGGAAAAATACTGCTACGAATAAAATTCTTTATAAATAAATACATAAAAAAAAAACCCGAACCGGCGTGGCTTCTGTAACAAATCCTCTGGTGCGGTTTATCCGATCACATTCATACAGTTATTCAAATTATTTAGCTGAAGGCGTCTCGCCGGACCGGAGAGACCGAGAGAGGTCAGAAAGTGAGGTTTGGATGAAAAACGGAACGCTGAGACAAATGGATAAAGACGTATGTGTTTATTCTTGTCTTCTAGTGTGAAGCTGATGTGTCTCCGGTTAATCGACAGGATGGTTTTGACTTCAATCCACGGCCTTGCGGAACAAACGAAGTCAGGGGTTGTTAATATGGGAAAGTACTGTACAGGGTGCTCGGATGACTTCATGAGAGACATTTAATGCACTCAGTCAGTCAGTCAGTCTTTCTCAGTGTTGTGGACGACTCTCCTGGATTGGTTAAACGTTCTGTGGGAGCGGTCAGTTGAATGCACACCTCTAAAAGTAGTACTGTAATATGAAGTGCGAGTGCGAAAGTAACCCTAACCACTTCAAACCGTCTTTTGTTTAACCCTCTGGTCCAACCACTAAAAGGTAACTATAGTCAGTGTTCAGTCGTTTTAGTTGCTTTTGGTGACTTTTATGGACCGCACGCATGTCGAGGAAAGAGAGCGACAAAAATAGAACTGAGATAAAAAAGGCCAGAAAGGTGGAGAAAGCTTTAGAAAAAAGGAAGCGAGGATGAGGATATATATAACCCGGAGTGCTTTGGCAGGAATAACGTCACCATAGTCAGTGTTATCAGCATGCGTGCAGATTTTATGGTCACTGGGTTTGTCCTTTTTACTTTTTTTTTTTGTCTTTTTGTCCTCTACCCTGATAAAGATGCCACAAATAATGCAGACACTCATGAACCCACCCTGAACCACAACCCTTTAAGGGAGAAACCTTATTCGCCCAAGAGTGAGCCTCTTTCCATAGCTGCACATCAACAGGCCTCCTCCCGTCTCTCCTGTATTTAGACAGAGGACATTGTTTTTGGAGCATTACCTCAATCCTGATGTACAGTACAGGCACATGTTTTACTACACGCACAGTAAGTTTAACTTCAAGGTCTGTGTATTTATTTTTGTATAAAATGCTATGGCTATACTGGGTTCAACTTTAGACACGAAAATGTCAATTCTTTTTTAAATACAAGGGATTTATAAAATCTCAGAATATTAACTACCATTACTTCTTGTGAAATGTGTTCCTCGCGCCTTTTGCTCGGCTCATTCGGCCTACGTTAGCTCAGCTCCCTTAGTTAGTGCAACAGTATTGATTATCTTAGCTTGCTTAGTAGGCTTGGCTGACTTGCTTATCACTGTGGTTTTTTCTCATTCTAGAGTGAACATTTCAAAGCTACAAAAACCTAAACAGAAAGACATCCTGTCCAAACCTTGTTAAATGACATAAACAGCTTGTATATCACAAACAAACCCTAACCCATAGTTGAACACTTTTTTCACGAATATAAAATTAGTTAACGATAAAAAACAGACTTTTTTCAGTTTAAGATAAATTAACGAAGCCTAAGTAGTTAAAATAAACAAATAAACAAATGAAAACAAACAAACTGTGCTCCCTCTTGTGGTGTATGAGTTAATAGATATTTGTGCTCTGGAGAACTATTATGCAAAACAAACATCATCGGCTAACTAAGTTTTACGCGGTTAACACTTTTCTTACTGCCAATCTACGAAGACCAAATAAAACATGCATCAATTACACAAAGAACATACTTTGTGTAACATACTGCATACTACAAAAAGCCATACCTGTTAAAGATATATAATACAAGCCCAGCGTGCTGCTGTAGCAGATCATGGAGCTTGTTTTTTTTATTTTTGTTTTTGTCTTTCTGTGGATTATGGAACAGCTTAAGGTCAATCAACTGACTTATTGCCACTGAATATTTTATTTCACAAGCATCCACGTTTACAGCACTATCATTCTTCATTCCACTGCATGGATTTCTCACATCTCTCTCATGTCTTACTTTCTTTCTAAAGGTCTCAGTAAATGCCTGAGGTCCGAAAAACTCGCTGCGTTCTCTGGAACATCTGGGATCTGCTTCTCCGTTAAGGCAAGTTACGGGACAATAACCCTAGTCTGTTTTTTTCTCAGGGAAAAAAAAAATGTGTTTTTAAAAGCAGAGATTGAATACGTTCCACACAAAACACCAGAGAGGCCAGGATCAGCCTGGCGGCAAACACGAGAGCTCAGCGTCTCGTACTGTGAAAGGGTTACATCCGCATGCTAGGCTGAAAGAAGAAAAAAAAAATGCTCAGACACATGGAGAAGCACAAAATCCTGTTGAGCTGAGCTGAGCTGAGATACCCTACGTAGAAGCAGCGCTTCAAGGCACAATTAGGATTTTGCGGAAGAAATCCACATTCCTGCACACACAGAAAGTCATCTTTTTATTCTTCCTCAAGCCGCTGTCAACTCACCGTCTCTCACCCTGTCAAGGAGGAACCTGAAGCAGCCTGAGATAGAAAAAAACTAAACAACGCCGGATATTATAGCATCAAAACGAGCTTCTTTATTTTTGGCAGGAGAACCACAAGTGAGGGTTAAAGGAGGGGAAAAACAGAAAGGTATTTCTTGTATGTTTTGCATTCAGTTTATTCACTTCAAAGTGGTGTAAGAATGGCCTATCAGCAACTGTTTGTTTTCATGACATCAAGCAATGAGAGGGAAAAAATATATATAAATATATATATCTCTACTTATAGATACCAGATCTACCAGACTATTCTAAGAATTTAAAGCATGTTAAATGTTAAAAGCACATTAAATCTAACTGTAATTTGCAAAAAGCACTCGACTCGAGTGGATAAAAAATGATCTCCTATGAGTAAGGATAATATTTTTATAATAAACAAACCACAATCCCACACAGCTTTCTTAAACTGCCCAGTTTCTCGCACAAACTGCACAAACTCAAGGCAAGAAAAAATGGATAAGTTTCGATGTAGTTTTTCAAATGATCTTGAATTTGTGTATCTCGAACATCAACCGAATGGCAGTTCTGAGGAGCACAAATGCCTTGTTGCTCGCCAAGCTGACAGGAGGGCTATGCTAACTCAAAATAACCACTTTTTACAGCTATGATGAGCAGAACATCATCTCAGAACTCTTTGAGCCTTGACAACAGATGAACACACTGGGTGTCACTTCTACAGTACCAGTGGGCACAGGCTCAACTTTTTAGAGGTTGTAACTTGGGCACATGACCGACTGGCTGTATTGACCTTTTGCATGTGACATCACGACGTCTGTCTGCCCTGTCCTGCCCTCACTTCTGGATGGCAAAAAGGGATGTTACTATGAGATACAGTAGCAATGCCAACACCAGTGAGAGAAGCACTTTAAGCAAGAAAACACATAAGATAATGTTTTGTCATCTTAAGCAACACTTCTCCTTAGTAATTGCTTCTAAGGCATTTCAGTGTTGTGTTTCACAGCTAACTAGCTTCTAACACAAGGCTGAATTAGAAATTTAATTTGCAACAGAAGCACTGAATGAGCTAATGCTAATCTTTGTACGCTGCCTGAGGTTATAACGTTATGATAACAAATCAAGTGTCTTCAAATTAATATCCTAATCAATCAATATCCTTGTTTTAATCAGTATTTTCTTTATTCATTTTTACACACTCACTTCTCTTTTGAATAAGTTACGAAGTGCACTACAACGTGATGCATAAGAAAATAATCAGCAGATCAGAAGCTAACAATTGCTTGGTTATTTATTTATCTGTGTATGTGTGAAGGGGCACGGTGTCCAATGTCGAGCAGAGGAGACGATTACCCACAATTCCGCAGTGCAAGAGACAGAAAAACCATTGGCTCAGTTGTGGTCACGTGACGCACGGCTTCAAAACAAGAAGCGCATGCATGCTACATGATACTTGGTACTCGTAAACCAAGACTTATTTGTTTTCCAAGTCAAAATGTATTAAAAATCTTTGCTCGTCTTGCGGGACACTCACAAACCACGTTACTCGCAATCCGAGGTCTTCTACGCAATGTATATACTCTGCCTCATCTAATGTATGTGACAGAATGGCAGATAAAGTAACAAGTGTCCATTACCTGTCCTTATAAAAGACGTGCGTCTGGTGCCTGTTGTAATGATGTTCTGCTCAGTGATTTACACTCGCTACTGAGCAACAGCTGCACAGAAACCAATCAAAACTCAGGTGTAATAATGTATAACTACTGTAAAAGCCGCTTGTAGCTGGATTCAGGTTCACTTGTTTAAAATGAATATGATAATTAACGCACTTACTACTGTGTCTCAAAATACAGTACATGAAAAGACACTCTGAATCATGAATTTCATATATACTTATACATATAAAGGCATGTCTTGTTAATTTGTGATTAGATACAAGTATCTCTCTCTCTCTTTTGAACAAGGTTTTCAGCTTGACTCAACACACTGTGCTAGAACGGTCCTTAGGGCAGTACAATTCAGCAAATAACAAAATGTTTCACACACACACACACACACACACACACACACACACACACACACACACACACACACACACACACACACAAACGGACAGGGATACAAAATAAGGGGGGAAAAAGACACAACAATTCTACACTTAGACATTAACTTGAACTAGCAGTGTGCACTTTGGGCAGTTACAATGTTTGGACAGTGTCATTTCATCTGTCTGTACTATATGCCCTAAAGAGATGATAAACATATTTCTGCAGTCTCTCACCATTTCATCACTAGGCATCGTTGTGTTCCATACAAAAGGTTAAAACTATGTATGTTAAGTGAAAAAGCTGCGAACAGACAGTGAATTTAACTAAAATACAACAATCATTTTATTTCAGTTATTCCACTGGCCTTAAGCCATTAAAAAAAAATCATCAGATGGATACATGTGATGGAACTGGGGCTCACTTTAAAAAAAAGTTAATCTCAATTTTCTTTACTTGCATTTTTGTGTTAGTCATGTTTGCTGTCCTGTGATTTTTCATAATGCACTAAACACATTCCTAATACTTTGGCTACCCAGACACTGACTAGGCTAAAGACTGACAGCGAAACTAACGCTATCATTCATAGCAAGCTAGTCAGTAACATGTCTCTAACATGGTTGTACTGTCAGCATATTTTTTCAGCTATAACAAAGCTCCATTACACATGATATGATTCCTGATACTGTATGATGTTGTAGTACTCTATGTATAATCTATGTACTCTAGATTGCAGAAAAGCTTCTCATACTGTATCAGCTTTAGTCCCTCTTTGCTGTTATAATACATTCCACTTTTCTAAAAAGGCTTTCCATTAGCTTTGGTAGTGTGTTCCTGTGTGTTCATTCAGCTACAAGCATCAGAGAGGCCAGGCGTTGGCTGAATGTCAAGGAGGCTCCAGTTCCTGTTCATCCCAAAGGTGTTCAGTGGGGTTGAGGTCAGTGCTTTTATTTTTTGCAGGACACTCGGGTTCTTCCGCTTCGGACATATCACGTCATGTCTTCATGGAGCTTGCTTTGGACTTACGGCCATCGTCATGCTGAAACAGGTTTGGGCCACTTTGATCCAGTGAAGCAATATGATAATCCTCCTGTACACCAGTACAGAGACATCCTGTATAACTGTGTGCTTAAAACTTTGTGGCAACAGTTTGGGGAAGGAACACATACACTACCGCTCAAAAGTTTGGAATCACTTTCTAACTCCATGGTCGTTCCTGATTTCTATTTCTTTCTACACTGTAAAACAATGCTGATGGCATCCAAAATATGCACCAATCTTCTTTGAACATTTGATATTGAGATGTTTCTGCTACTTATGCTCTGTAAAATCTTCACAACGGCTCTAATCTGAGGTGATATTTGTTAATTGGTAATTTCTGAGGATGGTAATGCTAAATTAACTTCTCTGCAGCAGAGGTAAGTTTTGGTCTTAATTTCCTGTGAAGGTCTTCATGAGAGACAGTTACATCATGGTGCATGATGGGTTTTGCAAATACACTTGACAATACTGTTCTTGCAAGAACTATTCCAGAAAGGCAGGAAAATAACCATTTAAAATAACAACTGACTGTTGTTGTTGTTGTTGTTGTTACATAATTACCTAATTCCATATGTCTCATTTCATAGTTTTGAAATCCCCACTATTGTAGAATGTAGAAAATAGATCACTAAACAAAAACAAAGAAATTTGCAAGTGATCCCAGGGGCGGTGGTGTATATAGTCACATACTTTTGCCCATTAGTGTACATGTTCAAACTTTATTTTGCTCAGTACTTCCTAAATGTTCCTGATCATTGTAAAAAGCTTACTGTATGTCATGTTCTGTCAGTCAGATGTGTAGTGCAGCAGGTGGTATCAATGTGAAGTGCACTACAATTTCAAACACACACATACATCAAATTAAAATGCTCGAGAAAGTCAATAAGAAGTAGTTTTGCAATTTAAAGGGGCCCAATTATGTGAAATTTACTTTTTTATCAATTTGGACAGTCTAATATTCTCTCCATTCTTTCATATTTAATGTTCTGTTCTTCAGATTCGCAAGGATTAATATTGTTTAAGGGGGAAAAAAGGTTTTGATTTGTTGGAGACCCTCCTCTGGCTAAGGGCTCAGCTCCACCCAGGAGAGGCCATAGCATAGCATTGGCTATAGCAGAGTGTTGTGAGTCGAGCATAAGACATGTACAGCATGGCAACAAAAAAAAAAGCAAGACATATTCTGTTGTTGGCTGTTAAGAAAAACACTGCACTTTCTCTTTTAAATACTAAGGAAGTAAAGAAACTTAATTTACAGTGGAAATGTTCATGCAGTTTTGTTCAAAGTTGTAGGTGGCGTTTCACATTCCTGAACGAGCTACAATTTTGCAGCCGGTTTTGCATCAGGACTGAAGCTTACAGTAAATGTGACTCGACTGCATCCTGAAGCTGAATGCCCAGTGTTTCCCACACATAAAATATATTTAGATGGGCCACCCAAGTTTACTGACAGTCGCTCAAGTATATTTTGCCCACCCTGTCCAGGAGAACGATGCCATCCGTGATTAATTAAATATTAGCGGACAGTTCACTTCTGTACCTGATTATTGTGCTACCGCGAGAGCGATGTACAGTATTGAGAGGCAGTAAATACAATGCATGCCAGCTGCTGTAAAAAAAGAATAAGAAGGGCGTACTGACGGACAAACACAGTTTCTCACAGTGAAAGGGATCTTAACCAAAAAAAAAAGAAAACAGTAATATTAAGTGATCTGACAAATGTTTGTACAGTGTTTAGTTCTCTATGTTTTTACTTTGTTTTACATATTTTTATATATTTGTTGACCGTTTTTTTTTTTTTTTACTATATAGAGATTAATATCTTCTCTGTAAGTAAATGAGGAGTGATGTTTTAATAAACCACCAGTATCCTGTACAGAAAGTGGAGGACCCTGGCAGTGAGTGGGTTCAGCAGGTTCATTAGGCTGCTCATACAGTAGCTGCTTTATACAAAACCCCTCTCCCAAGCGATTTTTCTCCCCTTCTTTAACCTATTTAGAGATATTAAAGTTGAACCGTAAAAGTTAAATCTAATGGTCTTTTTAGAGCTTAAGAAAGAACCATTTACTTTTAAGAGCTAAAAAGGGTAGGTAAGGCTTTAGCAGCGCTTTAAACAAAGTAAAGAATTTTCCGTGGCTGAAAATAGCAGTATGGCTATCTCCAGTTAGCCACACGGCTAGTTCTCGGTTAGCCATACAGGTAGTTCCCAGGAAGGAAAACAGGTTAATTTGGACTAAATACGCTGTGACTTTGAAAGATACCAACTTAATTTTGCTCAGTGGGACGTTCAGGGTGACAAACTTCACGGAAAATTTGACCAAGACCTATTATCTTCTTCCTTGTCTTTCAGCTGTTCCCTTTTATAGGTTGCCACAGCGAATCATCCGCCCCCATCAAACCCTACTAGGGTTGTTCCGATTCCGATACTAGTATCGGAAATGCTGCCGATACCACAAAAAATCTGGCATCGGTATTGGAGAGTATTTGAGTCCACATACCGATCCGATACCATTTTCCTAAACATAACCTAGTTATGCCCGCTTGCTTACTTTGCTTACTTACAGAGTGTCACGGCGTGCTCCTGTGATGGGCGTGCGCCCAAATTGATATCGCTCCTCGCTCACT
>JAQMYK010000039.1:26954550-26983893 GCA_030014345.1 Clarias buthupogon | reverse complement strand
TGTATATACAGATACACACCCAGGTATCGGATCAGTACTCGGTATCGGCCGATACCCTGAGCCCAAGTATCGGAATCAGTATCGGGAGGGGAAAAATGGTATCGGAACATCTCTAAACCCTACCCTATCCCCTGCATCCTCTTCTCTTACCAACTAACTTCATGTCCTCTCTCACTGCATCAATAAATCTCCTCTTTGGTCTTCCTCTAGACTGGCGGTTCCAGCCTCAGCATCCTTCTGCCAATATATTTACAATCTCTCCTCTGAACGTCCAAACCACTTCAATCTGGCCTCTCTGACTTTATCTACAAAACATCTAAACCAAGACCTATGATATTGCACCTCATTTTTTTTATTTTTTTTTTAAATAAAAATACTCCCTTAAACCTACTTCTCCATTAGACAACTATAGATTAAAAAACTAATAGCCTGACACAAAATCTGCTTACGTGCTTAAGTGTCATGCTACTCATTTGTTGGCCTCAGGTTAAATATGACTAATAGCATGTAAATAATGTAATGAGTTGCATTAAGGAATCCAAACCCTTACCCTAAGTGATACAGTAATTGTGATCTGACCAGAAGAAGTCACAGGAGCGGTGGAGGTGTTGTGGAGGAACCTCTGGAAACTAACCTGTTCCCTGACCCTCTGCTTCCCTTTGGGGAAATTCCTACAGATCGATACGATAACCAACTATAGACTTTCATCTAATCACTCCCTCCAAATTCACTAGCAACACTACAAATAATATCCACAAATCAGTGCAGAATTCCTGCATTTATCGACTTCATTCATCTGCTTACAAATTATCTGATTTGTTAATATATAAATTTATTAATATGTTGTTGTTAATATGTTATCTGTCATAGATCTATTTAAAGCGAAATCAAGACTTACTGGTAACTTTTTAGGATGTTTAGGCATCCTAGAGAAACATTATCGATGGGAAAAATAAATAAAAGTCAAACAACAGAGCAACAGTTGGAGTACAGCTTTTAAGACAATAAAAAGTAACACCCAGCTCAGCAGGGTAAGAAGGAAGCTATGTATAGTAAAGCAAGCTAACTTCTGCCCACTTGTCTTCTTTTTACAGACGCGAAAAAAGTCCACATGATGTTGCGAGTCCTTGTGTTTTGTGGGGGAAGAGAAACAGAAAAGCATCTCAGTCACTTCAGGGTAATGCAAATGACTCTAATATGTTAAGAAGATTAAAGTGGATAAATGTCGAGATAGATTTTTTTTTTGGAACGGTACATAAACCTCTAGTGTTTTTTATTTTGGAGAAGGGAGGGGTGGATGTTCGTGAGTCAGCTCAGGATAATCGACACAAAAAAAAAAGAAAAAGAAAAAAAAAACGCTGCTTGATTGGCTGAGAGAAATTGGGCTTATTTAAGATTTTGCATTTTAAGCTTCTTGGATGTAAGACCGTCCTACTTCTTTCTTATGATTTTCTTTTAAAGCCAGCCTTTAGGACAACAAAGAAGCTACCGGCAGACATGGGTCACACTTCCTTCACACTTCCTTTCCTGAATTAGACCTGGTTGTCTGTCTAAACTTGCGTCAAGGAAACTGTACTTTTGCCGTCCTGTTTCCAAACTGATTACACTTATAGTTCGTAAATTGAAATCTTAATCTAAAAGTCACTACAATTTCTTGCTGTTTGAAGCTCCGATGTAAAGGAAAAAAAAAGGATTTGAGGCGTCCAGCTTAAAATAACTTGTAGACCATTAAATAAAGTTTCCTTAATTAGTCTGAACACTTATTTAGCCAACTCGTATATGACTTACTGCTGACTGTTGGTTTGAAAAAAGAAAAAAATCCTTAGAGACACACAGATGCCACTGCGGAAAAATCTGAAAGTGTGAAAAATTGGAAGGGAGAAATGAAACAAAACCTCGTAAACGGATTAAGATGCGATGCTTTAACATTTCCAGTGCTTCCGATGCAAAACGCAGGATCAGAGGAATGACGAGCACACGATGACTGCTCTGTCTCTTATCATGCAATGCATTCCCTTCAAGAAACAAAGCTAGGCAAGATCAGAGTTAGCCAAAGAACAGGAAGTAATCACATGCACATATATAAGTTCAATATTTCAAGCAACCTGTTGTTTCTCAATGTGCATTATTATAAGACTGAATTTTTCTCATTATTAAAAATATACTGTCCAACCAACACCAATGAGATTCTCATTCTATTCATTTATTGAGAAAAAAAAGAGAAAACATGACATGTTCATACACCAATGAGTCACAACATTAAGACCACCGCCAGGTGAAATGAATAACATTCAGTGATTCCCAAGAATTATACTGACGTATATTTGACAAGCATATTCGCCCATTCTGGGAGAACGACACCATCCGGACAGCGAACAGTTCCTTCTCGCACTACCACACCTGTTTATTCTGCTACCGTGAGAGGCTGTAAATGCAGCAAATCCCAGCTGCCTTAAAAAAGAATAAGAAGGGTGTACTGACGGTCACATGTCCTGCAGTTAAACTGCGGGTTTTCTGATATGTCATTTTAAACAAGTTGTCATTACAGTCAATCCCTGCAGAGTTCGCAAATCTTTCCTTAGAACCTAACTAATAATTGTTCATGGAACCCCCCGCAATTTCACGGAAATCGCAAATATCCTTTGCAAATTCTTTTTATGCATTTTTTCATGCGTTTTAACACAAAACTATTAAAAACAATATAATTTACTCATTCTGTAAAATAAATATTGATGTAAATTCAGCTAGATTTTCATATAAATAGGGTAGCATACAGGTAACGACGGTATTTTACATTCTAGCACCGTGGGAAACACAGCAGAGTACAGTACTGTACAGTATACAGGTTTACTTTTACATTCTTTTTTTTATAATTACATAAAGTAATAATGTATTAAGCTGAGTTTAAAATTAAATTTAAGTGTTTTGGAAGCATATTTATAGGCATTTTTTTTGTCTACAATCAAAATTCAAGTTTTTTCACAATGCACAGGTGTTCTAGGAACGGAAATTTCTGCGGTCGACTGTACTTTTAAAATGTGTACATTTTTACTGCTGCCTAAATGTAGCAGATGTGAATGTAGAACCCACAAAAAGAACATATTATTATTATTATTATTATTATTATTATTATTTGGTCACAGAAACAAACTAAACCAACCGTAAAAACATGTGATCGTATATGATCAATCCTGACCCCATACACAGTATATTCATTAAAACATAGTAATGCAAAAAAAAAAACTAGAAATGCTCTGGTTTTTAAGGGTTACATGGTCTGACAAACAATGCCATCTTTTTACACCAAAGTTTGTTTGGTTCTTGATTTTTTTTACTCCGTCCTACTCTTTACGTATGGGTAGATGGAGGGTTGAACTTTATAGGTCATCGGTTGGATCTCTAAAATGTGGAATTGATAGAAATATCAAATAAATCTAAATATTTATTTTCAATATCGGTCAGTGTTTGTTCAACTGTCGGAAGCCAAAATCGGTTCAAGATTTAAAATTTGATTAATTGTGCGGCCTTAGAAAGAATTCAAATGATGTGGAGCCCACTTCTGGAAAGATGATTATGAGAGGAGGAGAGATGCTGTGCACAAAAAAACAAAACAAAAAAAAAACCCTGAAGCTAACAACAGCTGTCGAGGTGGTAAACTTCGATAAATATTAGAATCTATTCTGGTGCACTGTTCATCCATCTGCTGGAGCGCTTAATGTCTGTTTTCTGGTTACGCTTCACCGTACACTGTGGATTCCTCTTCGAATTCAGTGTCTGATATTGTGATTAAATTATCCTGCGTTTCTAATTCCCTCTGTTTGGTAGGTGTGAGTAAAACGTTGCCTTCTGAACAAAACCAACTGTGGCAGACACGGACGAGAACAAGCTTAGACGGACAGCTGATGCTTCATTGGAGCTTTGGAGCTTTGGCTGTGGCTTTTGTGCAGTGTAGTCATGGTCTGGGTAAAAACATTTACGGTCAGAGTGATTCAGACCTATAGTATTCTCATATACAGTACCTACTGTAACTGCATGAGCAGAGTTTTTTTCATGAACGAGCTACATCCTAGGATGTACAGACATCCTGCATACTGCTACCAGATGTACTAGTACTGAGGAATCTTGCATGGTAGGATGTCTGCTAATGTACTGCGAGGCAAAGAGAAGAGTTGCCCATCTCTAATCAATAAGAGATAGAGCGAATCGTGTGAGAATCAGATTATGGCCAGAACATGTGGGCCAAGAATAGATATTTAGAAGGAGGCTCGACTCTACTCTGCTCGGCGGAGAAAATTAATTCATGTAAAAATAAAGTAATGAATAAGGTGAATGCGTGTGTGCATGTGTGACATCTATGTTACAGTGCCTTTCTTCAATGCTGTAAAAGTCAGTTTACAGTATATCCACAAAAAAGTTTTACTGAACAACTTCTGTAAGCGATATTCCCATTTTTGTCGCTAACAAAGGTATGCAGTTACGGTATATATATACTGAACAAGTGTTTTGAAAACCTCAAACATGTCACTCAATGGTAGATTCAGGACAACTTCATCATCATCATCATCATCATCTAATTCATCTTCCAAACAGCAGCATATTTAAGACCTAACTCATCCATACAGGAAAGAAAAGTATTTTGAATATGATTGGGCAAATCCCCCTAAACAGCTTGAAGCCGGGTGACATTTTGTCCTCATTTCTGCGACAGTTCTGCCAGATATGATCCATCATCTCCAGTTAACGCAAGTGTTAATTACTTAGGCTGCTTGAGCCTGGCTCCCGATGCTCTGCACGGAAGCAATTCTCCAACAAATGCTCGACGGTTTCCAGGCTTCATATAAATAGAAATTTAATTTCTGTATGTTTATCCTGACATCCTCGGTAGCAAAGGCATATTCCTGAGTGAATTGATTATTGCCTCGGTGAACTTCGAAATACCCTACACTCGAAGTACGCAGAAAGACGAGAAGTCTCCTTTTTCATGAGATTAACGCCGAAACAAATTTCGTTCATGTTTTTTTTTTCCCCATACTTACATTCTTACTATCTTCATTTTTTCTTTTTCTCTGTCTCATCACATTATCTCATTTTGCACACCCCCACACTAATCTTAAGGGCATGTCAAAACATACTTTAATGAACAGATGTGTCTTGCACAGACGCTAATAAATGATGTTTTAAGACCAACTGTTGTGCATTGTATTGAAACACTCTAAGCACAGCCCCCATTACTGGAAGACCAGCCAAAGCTATAAGAATGACCTGCTTTATTTAGTCTTAAAGTGACAACCTGGACTAAAAAAAAACTACTAGATAATAGAGACTGCAGCAAAGAGACCAGGGAAATCTAACAGGAGAACTTTACGGATCCCTTACTGAAAAAAGAAGTATAAAATAAATTTAGCTAAAAGACAGGGGAAGATGGCAAAAGCAGGGGTCATTAACTGGTGGACAGCGGTCCAGAAGTGAACTCGGAGGACTGAACCAAGCACTGTAGTAGAACTCAACAACATAGCAGAGATTATGTTTCTCATGCAGATCAGGAGCACCATTTATAAAATTTTGCTAGCTAAAGGCAAGAAAGGGATTTTTTTTTTTCCAGACACTAACCACTAACCAAAGAGATGTTTACCCCTAATCCTACTAAAAGAATGACGAGCATCACTCTGATTCCTTTGGAAGGAAGCAATTTAATGTAGCTGGAGCTTCAGAAATTTCACCTGAGTAATAATTTAGTTAGCAGCAGGACTCTAAGCATTAAAACACCTTTTTAAAGTCAATAGCCCTATTCGCACGGGATAAGTATTACCCGGGCACCTGCGGTTTTACTCGAATTTACTGACTCATCGCACGGGACTAATATTATCACAGGTCATTTGTGGGGGGATTTTTACTTTACAAATTGGCCGATTCGCACGAGATTAAGATCATAGACAACCTCCGCGATTCTTACAAACGCCTCCCCAGATATCGTCTTCGAACACAGCTGTAAATCATGTCTTGATTTGTTAGGCATTTTGAAATTTACAGAAATTTACACAAATTTGATTTGGATGTCGTTTGCCAGCAACAGTAAGGCATTGTCGCTACAAATAAATTAATTAAAAAAACATGTTGGTGTAAAAGCCAGGCTATACTACAGCAAAAACAATGGATTTGAACATACAGTATTGCTGGTGGGTACAGCAAGAAACAGCTGCTATAGTATATCTCTCTAGCTAAAACCATTATTGTTATCCAGTGGTTGGCTGCAATGACCTATGACATCATCCCACCAACTTAAGGGAGGACACCAACCTTCTGCTGACCCATACACTAGGCAAAACAATCAACCCACAATGAATGGCTTTAAAATGCATGAAAAAACTGAAGTACCCAGACAAAACCCACCAAGCATACTCGTTACACACAGACCAGAGGCAAGATTCGAAATCCCCCTCCCCCTGCCCCAGCAAAGAGGTACAGCATGACAGTGCTTACTAATCATAATTTCAGTAGGAGCAGGGTCATATCCCTGTGCAAACCTCAAAACCCTCAAGCAACAGCACTGCTGAATGTACGCATCATGGAGGAATCAAGGACTCAACTGGCCATCAAATTGCCTATTAGTAAGTTGTCCAATTAATTTTAAGGCAGTGAAAATAGGAGGGGGGGCCCGGGGGGCTGTATGAAACAAAATGGCTGTAATTCCTACACATTTAATGCAATAATATTGTTAAATCCCATGAATCTCCCCCCTGAAAGTCCACAAATTTATTGTAACGGTGAACAGAAGCAAAAAATACAAAACGTACGTCTCTGTCCAAATGGCCTTTTATCGTTATGCTACACATACAGCTTGCAATTACATACTTACACTCATCGCTTTGTTGAAACTCCACTTTACAGATCATCTTTCATATTCTACTATTTATGGCTTTTAGTAAATATAATAAAATGAACATTCCACCGTAGTACTCCTGACATTCCATAGCTAAAGGACATGTTCTACAGGAACAAAAAAACATGAGAACGTACAGGAAACAGAAGCCCTGGGCAACTGGAGAGGGGGAAAAAATAATAAAAACAGTCAGGAACGCAAGTGAAGAGGTAAGGGAAAAGAGCAGGAGCAAAATGAGGGAGGCAAAAAAGAGCACATGGAAGAGGTCAGAGCTACATGGAAAGAGAGATGGAAAGCAGGAATCTGTGATGGAGGTCAAAGCTCAAATGTTACTAGTACATGAAGCTTCACTGCTGACAGATCTTCAGGGGTATATCAGAAATACTGTATGCTGGGAGGGAATTTGCATTGCAGTCTATACAGTTAATAAGAAATGTACTTGAAGGATGCAATAAAAATGTGCACAATAATGCTGCATTAGAGATAAGGTTACTCTGAACATGCATTATGCTAAAAAACTAAAGCGCTGCTGTATCAGTCTCTTTAGGGAGAGATGAAGCTGGAGCTAATGCTGCTTTTGAGAAAAGTTAATTAAAATTCCAAACCTCTGATTAAAGAAGAAATGTGGACTTTGTACTCTGAAAACTCAACCCTGAGCTCATATCAAAAACCGTTAGCAGGTTATTTTTTTCACTTTGTATTTAAACACAACACAAATTCAACTGCGCTCTCAACAGGTAGTAGAACTGGATCGATTATCCAAACTGAAAATGTGAAAGAACTGCATTTCATTATGAAATAAACCTTGGACACCACTGAATCTTACTGAGTAAAGTTGTTTTTCCTTAAATTGTGGCCCAGCAGTAAAAGACCCTTCAGAAATCCTGCATGGGTGGACGTGTGGGTTTTCCCTGGGAAAGACACGCAGGGTCTTCCGGAAAGGAACCCCACCTTCGGATGGCAGATAGTACGCCGCACCAGTGCCAAAGTAGCGTGGGTGAGTGGGCAGCAGTGCACAGAGACGACTAGCAGCCGTGGGCACTGCCAGGCTTAGTGATGAAGATGCCGCCCGTGTCGTAATCACAGGCAGTGAGGGAAGAAAAAAGGAAATGCAGAGATTCAGTAAAACAGAAAAAAAAGGGAGAGGGGGGGGGGGACTCACATTCAAATCCTCTCTCTCTCAACGCCCCCACGCAGGTTTAAGCAGAGCTTATAAAATCATTCACAGAGTGAGAGAGAGAGAGAGAGAGAGAGAGAGAGAGAGAGAGAGACATAGGAGAGGAGAGAAAACAAATCTTCAATAAGAAAAGATACAGAGGTAGCAGTTAATACCATCGCAGCAAGCTTGCTCAGGAGATCACATCCTGGCAGCTCCAATCACTGTAATGGTTTAAAAAAAAACTCAGCTCTTAAGAGCCCTAAGAAGCAAATAAAATAACAGTAGTCCTGACAGAGGTCTTCAAAGTCTCGTAAGCCGAAGAAGACTTTCGACAGCCTGCGGGGACTGACACCAAATAAAGTTAACATGATTTCAGTCGAAGGCACCCAGTAAATGACCCAGTAAAACCAGTGAGGATGAGAGATTAGAGGAAAACTTGAAACGCTTCTGAACTTCTGAGACTTTAAAATGTCATGTTCGAATGAAGCTTTCAAACTGAAATGAAGTTGTGCCAGCAGTAACACTTCCACATCGTACCGACTCCAAGTCTGTTCGCAACGTTCAGGACACTGACTTTGGCGCCAGTTATGGCTCAAAGTCCTCGAACTTGAAAGCCCTGTGATGAAGCTGAACCAGCCTCTCACTGTGCTATATGGTGAGGTGGGATGTATTAACATGTTAATGGATGCAAATGTTTGTGCTGGCCATCTGATCCAGTTCTATTTCTGTGTTCTGAGCTGCATTCTCCAGAAGAGCTGTAACTCATAAGCATATTTTAAACATAATATTTCATATGAAATTTATCCAAAGGTTCTGGAGGCTTTGACATGTAGCCTACTGGAAGAATCTGTGTGACTGTGTGGTAGCTTTTTGTGTATTTTTATGTTCAGTAGATGTTTTATATTTATTCAATTCTATTCTATATGTTGATTTTTTCTATCTATCTACAGTATCTATCTATCTATCTATCTATCTATCTATCTATCTATCTATCTATCTATCTATCTATCTATCTGTCTATCTATCTGTCTGCATTTACATTCATTGTAAAATCATGTATTTTCCTTTTTATACAAATAACTGAATAAACTGAAGCAGGTAACAAGTCATTGTCTAATTTTTATTGAATTACACATTATGGTTGCTTACTATAGACTACGACTATACTATTCACTGATATTCTGTGATGCAGATTATGCCACATAAACCTTGGCCACCCATGACCCAGTCACCAATTCCCTGGTTTTTCCTCCTTTGATCACTTTTGCAAGGTTCTGCCCACTGTAGACCAGGAACATCTCGCAACACCTTCAGGTTTGGCGTTGCTCTGATTCAGTAATCTAGGCATCACAATTTGATCCTACGCATTTCCAACCGCTATTGTTACTGTGAGAAGGGCCAAATTGTAATGGCTAGACAACTGGGTCAGAGCAACTCCAAAACAGCAACTCTTGTGGGTTATTCCAAGGCTGCAGTGTTCAGGACATACCAAAAGGGATCCAAGGAATGAAAACTGGCTCAAATTGAGAAAAAGGTTAATGCTGGCCCCAATAAAAAGGTGTCTGTGCACACAGTGCATTACTGTTTTATGGCAAAGAGGGGACTCAATATTAGGCAGGTGGTCTTAATGTTATGGCAGATCAGTGTGTGTGAATATATATCCTTGTTCCACAGTAAAGATTCAGCGCCATCAGTGTCATGACACAGCACACCCAAACACCAGACCAAACACAAAGACTTGCTTGATGCTTAATATACAGTAGGAGTGAAAAAGGCTGTTCTTAGGGAAAACCATGTTTCTTTAAAACTCCTGGGGCATCTCTCGATACTTTTGACTGTATTACCATACACAGACATGGCAAAGAAGAGTGTCGTATCGAAAGATACAGTGTATTATTACACTCCTATTAGTAATTACAAACGTTTGCTCAATACACGAGATCAGATTTAAAAACAGTGCTGATTCTACAGCATTTGCATAAAACAGAGCATCACTAGTCCTCCATATATACTCTGACAAATGACAGTATATCTTGTACTGCATGACATCATGCACCTGACAAGTGCAGTAACTTGACACTTCTACAGAAAAAAAGGCAGAAATGGGAAAAATGATGTCAGAAAGTGATTTTTAAAAAGACACAAGATCTACTTGTGACAAGAAACAAATAAACATGTACTGAATGTTAAAATCTTAATTACCAAATCAACGCTGACTGTATGAAACAAAAGAATATGCCCCGGTGAGTCGCCTGTTTCATGTGCTGTTTCATCCCGTAGCATGGCATTACACAAAGAGCTTGTTTATTAAGATTGTTTATCTTAATAAACAATTGGTTACTGTTTTAAATTTAATAGGCTTTTGGCTAAATATGTGGTAAATCAGTAATTTGCAAACAAGTGCTAGGAAAATATACCTTCGCTATCACAGTATTCGCTTCAAATAATTGCGAGCATGATCTCAATTATAAGGCGAAAAAAATTTTTATATTGTGTTTCCTATTTCTTGACTTCATTTCATTAAACTCTTTGCTGAAGGTAAGTCACTTGACCTAGAGATAAAATAAAACGCACTGGGAATGCCATAATCTCCTTCCTGTCCATGTCATAGGTTCTTTTTAATGTTTTGTTTTATTTACAGCTCCTACAATAAACAGCGTAGTACTGCACTAATAATGCTTATATACAGTAGTAACTAAAGGCAACAGAGAGAGAGAGAGGAAACAACATAAATTCTTTAATTCCACTGGTTATGTCAGATCAGAGTGTCTGATTCACTGTGAAAAACAGCCAACTGACAAAAGTCACTTTTATTATCGCCGTGCGTCAAAGATATTTGAGGATTTGAAACATGGCACAAGTGGAACACCACAAGTGTTGGTACACAGTATGCTGCCAATTATCTGTTCCCCAAACTGAGAACATGTGGTATCATTGCAAGAGACAAACCAAGAGATTTTAACAAGGACTTAATACATTACCATGTCTGCTAAGAATTACACACACTTCATTTAACGTTGTTTTGTTTGCTTTTTTTTTTTTTCTTGGCATATGATCAAACCTGGAATAGTTTTTGTTTTGTTTAATTTTTTTCTAGAAAAGGCGTTTCAGAAGTTGGAAATAAAAGAAAAGATGTGTGATGGTGTGATGGAGAGAAGAATAAATTTTGGCGAATGACTACGTTTTACATGTTGGCGTGTGATAAATACGTTACGACACTTGGATTAAAATGCGCCTCTCTTTGAGAAATTAGCTTTTGAGGTACATCGATGGAATGAGTATTGCTCCTTGAGGAAAATATAAAACTACCCATGTGTTTAACAATTGTTATTAAATGCGATACACATTTTCTTCTGTCATTTCTGTTGTTTCGTTTTTTACTTTTATGGCTGGAACGTCTTGTTGATCTATTTCTGTAAACTTGGACCTTTTTAGCGATGTCAAAGTCAATAAACCTGGCCATTATTCTGTTAAGTCTTCTCTTTGATTAATCCGATATCATTCCAAAACATTTCCTGGTGTATTCTACAATAAGCTTTTTTGCTTTCCATGGGACCCATTTTACCTCCTGGCAAATTTCACAAGCACTAATTACTAATTTGGGCAGTTGTTTTTGAACATTCATTATAAAGCTGGTCAAGCCGGTGTCTTGGCCAGCTGTTGTTTTCCAGCTTCCTTATTTCTTCACAAAATTAACTACTAAATGTTTGAGATTTTGTAATTGCCTTGCTGCTCTGTTATTTTGTTAAAACAACTAGTCCAGCAGTATCTAGTTTTGGTAATCCAGCATGAAGATTATCAGATGTTAAATAACAGTAGGAATGCTTCTGGGTCATGTGAAAAAATGCCAACTTTGGTCAGAATTCTGTACAAGCCTGTTGTTTTTGCACAATTGTAGGAACCAGACTTTGGTTATTAAAACTATTGTCTGACGAGAGCGTCTTTTTCAACATGACGGCATGCTTTGTAGTAACACTGCAGGGTTGAGAGCTGATTGACGTTTTAAGGGCAGTGCTTGGCTGTGTGAAGAATTGTTCACACAGGAATCAACTATCCCGGACAAGGTAAAACCAGAACCTTCACACAAACCAGAACTGTAGCTGCGTGTAAAACTTTCAAAATGAACACAATCATAAGCACAATAAAAATATTTACTTGTAGACAAGTAATAAATAGCACAGGCCTTCGGTCTCAAGCAGAACTCTACTAAAAAGCCCATGGTAACTCTTCCACTTCAACATTATTTTTGGATACACATTCAATGAATTCCTAAATTCGACTCTATTTGCTGTTCTTCAGAAGGTTCAAAAGTCACATGGACTGATTCTTAGAAAGTCCAAGTTTGAGTCAAGTCAGCTTTTCATAGAGATGTTAAAGAATTCAAATGATGAATAAAAAGTTGTTAAAGTTGTATAAAGAAGCACCCAAACAACAAAAAGTGACCCAAAAATTCCTGCATCAATCCCTCAACTAGCGTAGTTCAAACTAAAAAGAAAAAAATGAAATAAGAGTAGTGAATGTGTTGAGATATTAATAATAAGCAAATAGATCTAAACACCAATCAGTTGATTAAAAAAATTCTGAGCTCACAGAGCTTGTAATTAATGTAATTGTATCCTGTAACCATCATAAAACATCAACAGAAGCAATATACAATAATGGGGATATAAAATGTAAAGAGAAACTCATTACCTTGATGGCACTATTATCATTTCTAAACGCGCTGTGATAACATATGAGTGCTTGGAGTAAAAAAAGAAGAAGAAGAAGAAAAAAAAAGTGAAACCCAAGTTCACATCATGTGGAGGGTTTAGTCATTATTTCAAGGGCTGAGATAGAAATCTGTTGTTTAGCATGCCCCTTTGCTTTTGTTTTGGGTAATGAAAGCCCATTGAGAGGCGGACATGCTGGACCACTGCCCATTCCGCTCTGTTTCAATTACCCAGCATGCTTTCAGCGGGGTAATGAGGTGGGTGTCACCACGGGGGCAAAGTGACAGCAAGTGCCTGCCGCACTGCCGCTTGGCCTCTCGTTTCCGCAGTGATCAGCTGCCAATTGAAAAGGTCGAGAGGGCAGCTGAGTGAAAAAGATGAGGAACAACAGGGACACACACACACACAAAAAAAAACTAAACGAGAGGGAAGACCTACCGCAGACCAGCGACAGGCTCACGCTGAGTTGCATTTTCACAGCAGACCTACAGCTACCGTATGTTTTCATAAGAGTCAGAAAAAGAGGGGGAAAAAAAACAGTAGCGGGAAAAAGGCGAGAAAAAGGAGAGAATTGCGTTTCAAAGCCCAGTAAATAAAGTTGGTATTGATTTAATCGCACGTGTAATTCGTTTTGCTGTCTGACACCAAGTCCAGCAATAAAAGAGAATCATGTAGGACAGCATAACAGATAATACGACCATACATCAATTGAGGTTCGGGAGACATTAGGGCGATAGATCACCTTCAAGCCAGACTGCTTAGCTACGGAATTTATAAACTAGCTCCTAAAACTGAAGTGGCTTTCAATTTTGGTTTTCAATTTATAAATACTGTACGGTACTTTGCTGCTGTTCTCCTCTAGCCTTGATCCTATTTTATATTTAGTTTACTGCAGCGATTCTACCATGACACCGGCACGTAGCCGTGACTCAAGTGATCCAACACGGCAAGTGTTAGTGTTAGTAATTCATCTGGTTATATGGTGTCTGTCAGTGCATCATGGCGGTACAGTACTTTCACCATCATTCAATATACACAAACATGAAAGAAACTAGACATCTACAGTTTTATGATCAAATGGACGCATATTTATAATTTCAATCAGAAGGCACTTAAAGGGGAAAATTCAAAGAACTGTTTGATTTCCCGAAATATGGAATGTTGGTCATCCTAAGGATGGACTTTCCAAGACACAAATGACTACAAATTTTCAATTAGAGCTTTTATGACTTTTGTAGTTCAATTTAGAGCAAAGGGTAAACAGAGACTTGATCTGATCGACCTCGGCCTTCTGAAAGATGTCTTTGTGCTGCATAACCTTTTCAATCTATTAATGTCTGTGTGTAGCTGCCCTGTACATGCTTGAAGTTTTTTGGTTAAATAAAATCCGCACTGAAAATGTCCAGAATAAAGATTTCACATTTTATATTGCTATGGAAATTTTTTTTTAAAATAGGAAATCCTATATCTTAGCTTGAAATTCATTTACAATGTCACCCAATTAATTCACAAATATAGGACATTAAAAATGTAACGCTTTATAGAAACTGCTGTTTAAATAATCACCAAGGTCAATCACCTTGAACTTGACTGCCTGTCAACTGAAAGATTTACATTGAGCCTCTTCTACTGCATGATCTGAGCTTAATAATACAAACAACAAATTAAGAATGCTATATAAAGCATTAAAAAGTTGTGACCTGCTCCCAAATCCAAGACCTGACTTTAAACTTCTCTCACTGCCCATGCATACAAAAGCATCGGATATACAGCATTCAAGAGTGTTAACAACTATTTCTAACACAAAAAGCGAGCAAGCATAAAGAAAAGACATAAGCTATCACACATACAGTATGGGTTAGGATTTTAAATTATTTTAATCCAAATGCTTGTATATAGCATATAGTCAACTTTACATTCCAGGTCTTGTCAAATACTTAACAGGATCATAAATGTGCAATTCTAGTGAAAGATATTTCCTGTTGCTTTCTACTGGCACATGAAGTCACACAACTACATGTACCTAGATGTAAGCTTGGAGCAAAAAACAGCAAACAGAAGCAAGTGCCCATCTTTTCACATCCAGTGGCCTTTTCCATTAAGTGTACTGACCCGGGTGAATGTTATTCTCAACAATTTATAGCTTTGATTATTTCAATCAGCTCCTGTACTGTAGCACAAGTCAAATATCATAAAGAGCTTTCATAATGTCACTCTGATATAAAAGGGTCATCTTATATTATTATATTTCTTTAAATCACTTCATGGTCATTAACCTGTAGCCTGAATTATTATTTCTAAACATATATATAATATAAACTTTTCGTTTAAGTGTTAGTATTGTAGAGGGTCTTCATATAACCTCAGAAAATAAAATCTATGAGAATTGACAAGCAGGATAAAGTACTCTTAATTTTAGATATAGCTTGAATTCAAATGAAGTTAGAAAAACATTCACAGCACTCAAAAAGAAACACTGTGACGCTTAATAAAATCTTGTGCTCGCTCTTGTACATTTCTCTGTAGATATGCGTGCCTCTGTGTCCTATATAGTGGAGTACTTGTGCCACCTTCTGGCCAAAACATGCAAAAAAATTGGTTAAGACGTAAAGAAGTCCACATAAAGAAATATGATGAAGATACTTTATCATAAAGAAGATAAAGTGGTCAAATGATGAGAATAAAGTGGTCAAATGATTGTAATCTGGAAAAAATTTTTGTAAAAATGCTGATTATAATAAATACCTAAATAACACCAAAGATTTGTTCTGTAATGAAACTGAATTCTTAAAAAAATGCTGAGTCCCTCAATGTGTTGTGAAAAATATTTTCACTTTCCTATTGGTAATTACCAATTACCATTACATTATCATTACAAAGAGAGCGATGCGGCGGCGCTTTAGCAATTGAGCCTATCCAGATCGCTCAAATCCTCCTTTGCTCCACGTATAACACTATTACCATTATCAACACCGTGATGTTGTACTGTCGAGAGATAACGAACCAAGCCGCGACTCTGACATAACTCGACGTAGCTACACATTGCATCCTCGCTCGTCACAATCCCAACACTTGCACCTCCGCCACTTCCAGTTGGATTTATCCAGAAATACAACGTTGAGCAATTGAAAACAACGAAACCAGTATTTTGAGTGACTTTGTGTTTGAGTTTGTTGGAATTTTTCATTTTAAACAGCGTTCTAACTTCGCCAGTCGTTTCAAACCCCTCTGTTCGAAACATTTAAGTTTTTATTGGTCACATATACATTACTGCACATTGAAATTCCTTCTTCGCATATACTAGCAAAACTGGGGTCAGAGCGCAGGGTCAGTCATGATACAGGGCCCCTGGAGCAGTTAGGGTTAAGGGCCTTGCTCAAGGGCCCAACAGTGGCAACCTGGTGGAGCTGGGGATCGAACCGCCGATCTTCCGATCAGTAACTCTTTTTAACTCAATTTAAGGTATATTACAACTCCAGCAACAAATTAGCACCAGAATCGATAATCTCATTAAATATTTCGACATAAAACATAGATTTTGTGTTTTAAGATGTCATTTTTTCAGTCCACTTACCTTGTCCGCCGTGGCCATCCGAACCTGTGGAGGTCCCCATTTTTGAGTGATCTTCTGTCTGAACTCCTTAGGTACAATCAAGCAGGAATGAACGTCCAAATCCGGATAGCTTATCTCTAACCCTCCACTAAAAAACATACACAAACACATATGAAATAAAGGCTTGAACACTGAACTGGTTATATTATCAAAGTATGTACAGTATGTATGCCAAAGGACACTCTGGCTGTGTGCAATTTGAAAGTTAAGCTGTTCAGTCAAGCTGGGCAGTGTGGTGAGTGGGCTTTCTGAGTGGGACATGCTAACTGCTTAGCATCCATGACTCAGAAAATCTGAGGGAATCCCACACATTCAAAGCCCACGAGCTTACTTTATTATTTATTTATTTATTTTACCTCATCTCATTCTTGTGAACATCTGACCGTCATCTTAATATCGAGGACGTCAAAATACTCACTCTGAATGTCGAAATATGTCGTTTTATTTCTTCACTCGTACCTGCAAAAACGCCGTCGGTCATCCTTTGTCAGGAGTTCGTCGATTGACGGCTCCGACGGTTGCTGCTGGCACGTGCGCTGGAGGCACGCGACCATCACGAGCAAAAGCGCGCGAAAAAGCGAAAACATCTCGAAGTTTCTGACGGAGAGAGTTAGAAACACACATAATTAGCTATTAAATAATGTGTTTCTGACTACATTTAAGCTTAAAGTCAATTCTTCATTCATTCAGGTTTTAAAGTAATAACCTAAATATGCCACTAAAATCAGTATTTATCGCTTTTCCCCCTCAGTTTTACCTGGAAACTGTGTCTTAACTGCAGCAGTCAGGCTGAATAACATTTGATCACAGTGGCCTTATATATATACACATATATCAAATTACAAAGTTAATTTGGGAAACTAAGCCTGCCCAGTTGGACACACTGTATGTTCTAGCGTCATTAAACAAGTCAAGGCCAAATTAGTTTGTTGACACGGATTTGCAGTTATGACATCCGTATACTTTAATTTTGTATTTAAATACATGTATCATATTACATTTATTTGTTTCCCTAGCATGCTCACTCATGTGTTGTGTTTGCAGAGATCACTGGCAGCACACATCGAACCGTAAATTCTTTCGCACTGAGCGCAATGTTCTTTCTCCAAGCAAACTATTGCATACTACACTATGCCATATTATAATACCTGAAATTAACCCAACCTTGAACCAGCTCATGCCTTATCTTTTATATAGAAAACAAAATGAGTCTTGAACAAAGGCAAAGACGAAATAATTGCATATTTTAGTCTGTGCATTTAGGACACTGATGGCTTGTCTGGCATGCGGAAGGCACTAGTTCGATTCCCAGCCACTGCCCAAACCCCAGCCATTGGATGCAGTGCCGGTCCCAGATAAAATGGGAGGGTCGCATCTGGTTTCTTCCAACAGGCCAAAGGCATGTAGATTAGGCTAATTGGGGTTCCCAAATTGCCCGTAGTGTGTGTGCCCTGCAGTGGATTTGCACCCCGTCCAGGATGTATCAAGTCTCCCCTGCGACCCTGTATACAGGATAAAGCAGTATGGACGATGAGTAAGTGTGTATATTGATACATTCATTCACTGATGTGTCATCTGGTCAGGGTCATGGTGGATCCTCACAATCTACTTTTATTGGAACACTTGCTCAGTTATGTAGGTATCCAATCAGCCAGTCATGTGTATCTGCATGTTTTTTGTGCACAATGCTTCAGTTAATGTTCACGTCAAACAGAATACGAGGAAAAAAACATGATCTCTGTGACCACAGAATTGCTGTTGTTGCCAGATCTCCGAGTTGGCTCAACGAATGGTTTTTTTTCCACCTCTATTCTCGCAGACTAACTTAACTGTTAATAAAGTGCTTATTGAACGCTGTATATTTTTTTCATTCAAAAATGCATTTTTAAAACAGCAGTTTCAGTCTTGGATCATGCACAGTACAATATGTTATGCAACAGTATTGAGCTGCTCCCACTTATTCATTCATCTTCTATACCGCTCATCCTGTACAGGGTCGTGGGGGACTTGAGCCTATCCAAAGAGACTTTGGGGCATGAGGCGGGGTACACCCTCATTTACACAATACGGGAAAATCTCATTAGCCTAATCTGCATGTCTTTGGGCTGTAGGAGGAAACCGGAGTACCTAAAGGAAACCCACCAGGTACAGGAAGAACGGGCAAATGCCGTGAACACAGACCAGAGGTGGGAATCGAACCCAGACTCAGGAGGTGCCAAGCGACAGTGCTAACCACTAAGCCACCGCGCCACCTCATTTCTTCATATTAAATTAATTAAATGATGTGTATTAAAGACAAGAGAACAAATGCATTATTAAATGCAAACTGCCTAAAGATACAGTATATTTACATAATTGGTTGTTCAGGTACAGAGACTGGACTGGAAATGAGTGGCTTACAAAAAAGGTCCTTTAGAAAGCCTAAAGACCTACTGTATTTCTTGAGACTATGTTAAAAATACAAGATTTTTATTTATTTTTATTAATAAACTGCTAATTAATTTCTACAGAAAATGAAGCATCTGTATGGTGTGAAGACAGAGGTACAGTGAATCACATAATTTGCCATTTAGTATTTATTATATAAACACTGTTTAGAGCAGAACACATGCTACAATGTCAGATGTCCATTTCCTGATGGTACAAACTACACCCACTCTCACCACCACATTGCACCCCCCCCCCACCCCACCCCGCCCCACCCCAACTCATCCACCCACCCCAATCCAAGAAAACATTGAAGTTTTGTATTCAACCCTTTAACATCTGTGACTCCTTGACAGAGCAACTTGTTGTGATTGTGCAGCAAAAACACATCTCTTGGGGTGCTTGTTCTCCCTTTGGTTTGTGCTTCTTTGCAGCGGTGGCATGTTAGCACCGAGAACATGGGTAACATTTCAGGAGTTTGCACTTTTTTCTTTTTTGCACATTCTAGTTTTAATAAAATCAATAGTCCTATTCAGAGCTTGCTTTAGTGTCTAAAACTGCATCCAAGTGCAGTATATAATATACAGTCGCCTATAGTATACTGCATAGTGCTTAGATTTAAGCTTGTATATATCTATACTGTTTATATTAAAATCTAAAGCAGTGTTAGATTCTGAAACTTCTTTTAAAAAGTCTATGACATGCACATAATAGGATTCTAGCCTTACTGTATATATATACACCGATCAGCCATAACATTATGACCACCGGCCTAATATTGAGTAGGTCCCCCTTTTGCCACCATAACAGTGATGCACTGTGTTGACACCTTTCTATCACAACCAGGATTAACCTTTTCCTCAATTTGATCTACGCTAGTGCTTCTATTAGATTGGACTACACGGGGCCAGCCTTCGCTCCCCATGTGCATCATTGAGCCTTGGCCACCCATAACCCTGTCGCCAGTTCACCGGTTTTCCTTCCTTAGACTACATTTTGTAGGTCCTAACCTCTGCAGACCAGGAACGTCCCACGCGAGGTGCAGTTTTGGAGTTGCTCAGAACCAGTTGTCTAGACATCACAGTTGGGCCTCGTTATAGTCACTCAATAGAAGAGCTTAAATTGCTGAAAAGGTTAATGCTCGTTCTGATAAAAAGGTGTTAGAACATACAGTGCGTTACTGTTATGGTGGAAAAAATGGGGACCTGCTCAACATATATATATATATATGCATATGCAGCATCTATAAAGTGTTAAATAGCATTTCAGCAAGTCAGTAATAATGAAAGACGAATTAGAAGTGGAATTCCCTGCACTGATTTTTGTGGGTCGTGGACTGTCATGGGGGTAGATGAAGCAGAAATCTGATTTTGTTAATACCTAAGGCCTTAAAGGCTATTAACAATTGTACTACATTTTCTCTAAACTGCTTCTTTTTAAAAAATAATGCCTGCTAAAAAAAACAAAAAAATAAACACTACTGTATGTCCCGGAGAAATGGTAGTGTGGAAACTTGTGCATGATGAATAAATATACAGTGTCTAACATGTTTAGTACTTGCAAAGTTTCACCATGTTTCAGTACAAACACGTACAGTACAGAGTGAAAAGAACCCTTTACTGTAACAGAATAATTTACATTAAGGCATGGGGTGTCTCGACTGCAGCAGCACATATGAGTTCAGCTGAAATACTGAGAAATTCCTAAATGTGTTTACCTGGTCTAAAGCATTGCTGTCCAAAGAAAACATTTTACAATTGTCGTGTTTAGTATTGTTAGTACATACTGTACATTCAATACTTGGAGCTTAGAAAGGACCTTAAAAGGAATTTAAATCTTTCTTTAAAAAAAATAAAAATAAAAATCATTGAACAACGTATTTGATGGACTGTTGACAAAAACATATGGACGTATTTACGGTACACTAATGCTTAATTATGTACACTTTCACATTCAGTATCAGTAGCCTACTATGAATCAATAAAATCTCACAGGATCCAGTCAACCTTCAGAACTGATCACATACAGATTCATGGTTAATAAACGCCAAGTTATTTTCAATACCACATTAACGTTTAGAGAGGTCTGCGGAATTATACTTATTCCTACAAAGTGACTGAAATCTCTGTTTTAGGACATTAAGACAACACCAGGACAATATCAATAGTCAACCATAATAACATATGACACTCAAACGGTTTCTTTTTTTATATACAGATGACCTGTAAGCCGTTAAAAAACAATCTTGTTAAAAAGTATCTCTTTTATCTCCTATATTACAGGATGGATTCAGAAAATCAACAAGCATATTTAAATGAAATGCCACTGAAATGTTTATGTAAGAACATAGCTGGTACTTTCCTCCAAGGTTTATCAACTTCAAATTAATTAATCTAACAAACAGAATTTAAACTAACGTTTTTTTCATCAATTTTCAGCGAGTTCATCAATCTTCATCATGATGAATGTAGACATACTGTAAATATGATGGATAATAAAGTGCACTGTATACTTGCACACACTTACAGTACCTTGCAAAAGTATTGATGCAAGTAAGATATTCAAAGCTTGGGATATTTTTTTTTATAACCCAACTCTGCTTTAAATTTCTCTACAACTTTATCCCTGACCAGTCTGGGCTTCATGATGCCGACTCTATGTACTATATATATTTGTTGACTTCTGATGTCAATTGGTTTCACTGGATTTTACTTAGGGGTATCAGAGTAAAGGGGGTCTGAATACAAATGTACGCCACAATTATTTTAAACAATTTATAATTTTCCTTCCACTTCACAATTATGTGCCACTTTCTGTTGGTCTATCACAGAAAATCCCAATCGAATACATTTACATTTGTTGGTTGTAACTTGACAACCAAGTTCAGGGGGTATGAATATTTTTGCAAGGCACTGTATGTGTATTCTCACTATACCCCTGATTTCTCTACAACTATATTTTGGAATGGGTATCTCAGCTAACTCCTCCCTTGTTCTTTCTCTAAAGGAAACTCCAACCTAATTTTGAACCACAAGTTTCAAATGACCAAAACCCCACAAGAAAGATCTCCGACTGATTTTTTTAAAAGATTTTTTTAGGTTGGCATTTTTCACGTTTTTTCCCCCCGACCACATGCTATCACTTCCTTAGGACGTAGGGTGAAAGCAGGAAGTGTCAGCACCCATTTTGTGGACCAGTTAATATTCTATAAACCTGGAATTGTGACCGGCATCCATAGCGTCCCAGACCTGTAACGGTACTGGAGATACTCCATAGATCACAGGGCATCCAAAGAATAGTAGGTTATAACCATGGTTGGAACATCACACTTCAAAATTCAACTTGGAACAGATGGGTTAGCCAACTGTAAAGTTTTCTAAATTCATCACTGGTACCTAGAATCTTAAAAAAAAAGGCATTCATCGTAGTTTAGATGCTTGGCAAAATCTGATTCTACTTGACACTTCTTTCCACAAATCGAAGGATTATTGATGTAAACTAAATTTGTACTACCTTGATTTCTTTGAAACAAAACAACATTTTATAAACTGAAATTTATCTCAGATGCTTCATAGGTCACATTATTAGAATATATAAAGGGCGTTCATGTCAAACTGGGACTTCATGTGAAATTTCAAGGCATAAAAGTGATTGACGTTTACATAAGACTTTAAGCACAGTACGGCGATGAGACTCTTAGCCACAGTAAAACATGTGAATGGTGCAAACCCTTTAAAAAAAAAAAAAAAAAGAAGGCCGTAAGTCGGTGAATGAAGAGCCTGGCCAGGCTGAATCGGGGTAGAAATCTTGAAAAACAACTTTTCGTCAACTTGCGGAAGAGACACATCTGTCTGTGGAAACTGTACACAAAAACCATTAACAAACACCACTTGCACATTACGGGAACCAGTCTGGAAGTTACTGCCACATCCCTCTTACAGTCCTGACCGTGCTCCAAAAGATTTCCACCTGTTTGAGCCAAGAAAGGAGTTCCTGGGAGGCCAGCGTTACAGACGTGATGCATCTAGTCAAAGTCCGGGTTTGACTTGAACGCCCCTTGTACTTGACAGATATGTATGAAGAGCATTAAGGTGACACCTGTACTAGGTCTCTCTGTATTTTCTCTGCAAATTGAAGTTTTCACATACACACTTTTTATGAATATCATTAGTAACAGAATATCACAATAATTTAGGTAAACATTTGATTATCCATTCTTTCCTAGCCATTTACATAAATCAGAATCCTAAGATCATCAGTTATCGCCAATAATAAAGAGCGTGAATTGAAAACCGAGTGGTTCTACTCAATGCTACTTGATATGCATCATGCTTGTGGGGTTCCATCTCTTACAGGTTTCAGATAAAGCGATGTAAACAACACTGTGCAGAATTTAGAAAGCTTGCTATAACCTAAAATGGCATTTTACATTCCGTAAACTGATTTTATTTCTTCTCAGTGTTTAGCGCTACCTCATAGGATAATGGTTTTTTTTTAAAAATATTTTTGCTTGCATTATATTCTACATTCTACAGTAACTTCACAGCCTTAAAACTTAATTTGTACTTCAAATGGCCAAGACGTTAGCATTATGTGCTTTCTACAATACTGTTCGCAAATGCATTCTAATAGAAATGACATGGGCCTGCCCACGTGTCTAGTATTATTTAAATATATTTTAATATCTTAAGTTGTCAGTCTAAGAGGGTGTGACGTGCAGGGTTCACCAAATAAATGCAGGAACAATCCCTATTACATAGATAATTGAACACCGTATCGATGTACGCATCGAAATGTTAGGATCTGATGTGATATAGTGGTCTTAAGATATCTGAGGTCTTGCGTATTGTGTTTACGAACAGTGGTGAGAATTCAGAGTTTGTTTGTTTTTTCATCTATTCCTACCATTCTGAGGTGTTGAATGATGGATTATGTGCAAGGCTGATATTATCAACTTTAGCAAAAAAACAAAAAAAAAGGGTCCAAAGATGACGAGGAAAAACGAGAGCCCTTTTCTGAATCATAAAAAAATAGATAAAACAATTCGCAGTCAAAGTCACAGCCAGGGCCATTCGGGAACTATTAACATTCCGTAAGAGCAGGACGAGCCAATCCGCCTTGTGATCCCAGACGACTCAGTTGTTCCATTGGGAAAGCCAGATGTAATAATCTGCACGCTCGTTCATGCAGCACATCTTCATGACACTGGTGATTTATTATTAGTAGTGGGGGGGGGGACTTTTTAAATCCCACTCCACTGAAATCAAGATCTGCCTTTTGTAATTGGTTTCGTAGCAGAAAAGTAATTTGATTTACGTTGCCGTGAGCACGTTTTGTTTGATGGGTCTTTTGTGGGTGTGTATGAACAGCCTCTCAGGGAATGGAATAAAAAAAACCAAAAAAAAAACATTAGTACAGTCTCTGCCTCATAAATGTATATTTTTAGGCCAAAACCAACGTCACTCCTGATGTGTGTGCTTTTCCATTGAACGGCAGTTCAATATAGCCTTGATTAAATCACACGACGGCGGAGGACCCGGGAGAGGACGGAGAGTTGGAAGAGGGTGATGAAGGAAGATTCCAGAAGAGCCACTTGCGCTTACACTGCCGTTTCTGGTACAGGTAGTCCTCTTTCTCGCGCTCTTTGCGCGCCCGCTGGTAATGATCGTCCTCTTTGAGGTACCACACCGGAGGCCAGCGATGCTTCTCGAAGTACTCCTGGTTCTCTGAAAAGGCACATTGATAATGTTGAGCGATTAAACACAGATGTTCAGGAGGAATTAAAAAAAGGGGGGAGTGTACGAATACCTGCGGACTTGGCCTTCATGTCACGAGGGAACTTGCGGCAGACGCTGTTGTAGTTGGTGCAGATGTGATGGAGGCACCATCCAGCTAACTGGTGGGCACCATGGAACTGAGAAAAACACAGCCACACAAGGAAAGAAGAAAACCAAACATAAATTTCTGTGCACAACATTGGTCATGCCTAGATTTACCCCAGCTGACATAACCTCAATGTTCTCAGTAGACTGGTACTCAAACTTTTACCTGAGCCATTTCCAGATAAACCAGCACTTCTCCATCGATATCGGCTCCCATCATAGCAGCTTCCATAAGCACGGTCACAGTGTAGAGCTCTGAAACCACCACGCACAAACTGAAGTCTTAATACTGTAAATACTGTATATTCTATATAATGTGTTTAGGTGTGTGTGTATGAGTACCTGTCAGTGCAACCAGGTGAGGCAGACAGAGACGGTTTGCAAGAACGATGAGCTCCATGGCGTCTAGGTCTGGGCGAGAACAGAACCGGCCGGTGTAGAGATACTCCATCACCGCACGCATACAGCTACGGGTTGTGTTCGGAAACAACACCTGAGAAACATACAGTATAACAAATTTTTTTTTACACATTTTTGTTGCTTTGAAAGTAACATTTTTCCTTCCTCTAGTGCACTAATAGTGATCTCAAAATGTACATCTCATCCCTAAAACCCACCCCTATGGTCAAAGATCCCGAAATACCTCATAGCCCCAAGACGCCTAGAAAACAGCTTGAACTTGTACTCAATTCAAACCACAGTTTAGTAGCTTTTTAGAAATCTTTTCATTGGCACACCACCAGAGAAAAAAATCAAAGAGCGCTTATGTACCTCTTTGGTACAGCTCTCCACGAACGGTCCTCCAAACATGGCCGCCATCCAGTCACAGCTTGAGATCAGCAAAGGCTTATGGGCCATTATGGTGCCGTCATCCAGCTTGAACACCACATCTGCCATGGGGGGAAAAAAACAACATATATTCAGGAATTTCATAAAAAGGTTTTTATTATGGCAGTCTACAAATCCTATGGTCATTTAAAACGCTGAAAAGGAAGTACAGAGGTGTTAAATAAACAAACAGGAAAATCCTAAGGTTATATAAGCAGTAGAAAACAGCTAGTACAAGAAAACATCCTGACCCACACATTACCCCACGATAAATTCCGAATGCGCTGAAAACACCAAACATCGCTTGCTCTTCTAATGGACATCTGATTACATAAGTGTAAAAAGCCAGCTGGCGAAATATTGAGCGCTGACCCGTCTCCTTGGGAGGGGAAGGAACAAGTTGCTAAATATCACAATAAGGCAGAAAGGATGAAAGGACTTGATTTGGGAACAGATAAAAAAATATATAATACTCAGTTGTTTTTTTTTAATGCAATGAAATATCCTCATACTGCGACAAGTGAAGTGCAATAAACTTCCAGAGAGAAAGAGAACATTTAGGAGAGTAAGAAAAACACTCAGTTTATTTGCATTTATTTAATTATTTTTAAACGAGTCACGAGTCAGGGGACAAATTAAAGTCGTAATTTGAGGCTGTAAGGGGGATTTATTTATTCTTCTTGCACAGTCTGCTTGTCCTCTGAGTTATGGATGTGGTGCCAATCCATCGCAGTCTCGTCCGCACACTATGGGCAATTTGGGAATGCAAATTATTCTAATCTGCATGTCTTTGGACTGCACCACAAGCATGGGGAGAACATGCAAACCTGAGGCGGGAATCGATACCAGAGCCTGGAAGTGCAAGGTGACAATGTTCACCACTTAGCCACAATGCTGCCTGAGATTATAGCTATGAATTATAAATAGGTTCTTCAGTTGTTTAAGTGGAAGTTAAATAATTGTGTATCACCATCATGTGCCAATAATTCTGGAGTATATACAATCATGATTATGAAATATTATCCAATAAATTAGATGGCTGTTTCTTTCCTCACACTCACCAGAGAAGGTCCCCTTGGCTAGGCACTCCTTGATGCGGTTGGTGCGCCTCACATGGAAAGCCTTGGTGATCTCCTGGTTCATGAAAGCTTCATCGTTCAGGATGTTGGCCACCATCATGCGCAGATCGAAAACCTCCAGGAGCTCAGCGATGTGAGCCACCTGCATCAGCTCCTTCTCATGCTCGTCCAGCTTCCCCGTGTAGAGATAGCGCAAAACAGCACGGAAAGGCCCCAGCTGCATGGACATATCCATGTGCACCACTGTCATCGGCCTGGAGATAAAGGTCAAGGGGTCATCCACCATTTCCTCCCGCACGCTGACAAACGCTCGGCTGAATGCTGGGAGCAGACGGCCTCCTTCACCTCCCCGGAGTGTCCCGTCACTGGTGCAGGCGCGTAGATTCGCTCGTTCTCTTTCGTCGCTGCTGTCACAAACGTCAAAGCTGGCCGCTCGCATCAGCAGCTCGCGGCCGGACAGAGGCAGCCGGGTGCGTTCTTTCTCTTTTTTGTCCTCGGGAGTCCGATGGTCAACCAGGAAAAGGTCGTAGAATTTAGATGAGGCCGTGGCGAGGTAGACACGGTGAGCGAAGATTCTTTGGCTCTCCTGCAACACGAGGACGACGTCGGCGCACAGCGGGTCCTCCAGCAGACGCCCGGGATGCTCTTCCATGCTGCTGGGGGGAGGCGGCACTGTAATGATGGGCGGAGGAGGTTTGGGAGGAAGGAACGGGGCTTGAAGGAGAGGCCGCTGGACGTTGCGCAAATGCGACTTCCAAAACTGCAGATGGCGGCGTGAAATCAGGGCCGCACGAATAGCGTTGTCAAATACATCCTTGATACCAAACTGGGCAACCACGCTAGTCTCATAGTATGGGACACCAAGCTCTTTGGCTACCTCACGGCCCTTCTCTGGTGGCAAGATCTCGTTGGATTTTATGGGCCTGAAATGAAGAAATGCTGACAATTAACATGCTTTAAAAGGCTTCAGGAATGGTTGCTAATATACTCAGGGATAATAAATACAGTGAGCTGGCAGTGTATTGGTTAAAAGATCTGCAAATCTAATAAACTAGCAGCTCTCGGTCAAATGAAAAATCATTAACGCTGTCCACTGGTGACGCTAATGACATCGATCTCTGTTATCGGGACAACGATTAGTGTAGTTGCCAGGCCAGGCAGTAAAACATCTGTTTATTTTGCTATTTGCAGTAGTACAGCATCAGCACTCACAGCATTTTCTGCTCTCACCTTGCCAGTGGGCGCCGCGCTCTGTTCACCGCCTCGAGATCAGCATATCTAAGGTCCAGCTGGCAGCCGACAAGGATGACAGGAGCTCTGGGGCAGAAGTGTTTGATTTCTGGGTACCACATGGTCCTCACATGGTGCAGAGAGTTCGGGTTAGCGATTGAGAAACACAGGACCACCACGTCAGACCTGCCAGAACACCCAGAGGGATGCAGCGATGCAACATTAGTCTACGAGAGCACGAAATGCAGCCTGAGAAAAAAAAAAAAAAAAAAAAACAGGCGTTCCTGGACATCTTACCGTCCGTAAGCGAACCGGCGGTCCTTGTGATGATCCCCGAACGTGTCCCAGAGCCGCAAGGACACGCTGACGTCATCCACCACATCCCTAGATCGCTCTAGAACCTGGTTGGAGAAACACACCTATCACATGCATGGAGATTTACCCAGGTCATTACTGTAATCGCAATTTTTAACACTTCCGATATCTCTATAAACCAGTGCATGTTGGGAACAAAGCTAGTTACAGGGTTGACTGCAGAATTTCCTCACCTCCTGGCAGACTCGGTACTGGTCTATGGCCCAGACAGTGGGAACGTGTGTGGCGAGCAGCTGGTACTGGGTCAGGGTGGCATTGCAAGCTCGGGCACAGATGAGCCGGGTCTTTCCCACTGCGTTGTCCCCGACAACCACACACTTGATGGTCTCGACATTTGGCCTCTCATAGTCCATATCAGAATCCATAAAATGGGACCTAAAAACAATTTCATTTTAAAAAAGTAAATAAAAGGTCATACAGATATGCTAATACTATGTGGTCAGTGTGGTCAGGATTTTGTGCTGTTAGCTGTTCGGTTTCTAAATAAAAAACAGAGATCCAGCAGCCACGTGTCACTTTGTGCGTGCTGAGCTCTGTAATAAGCTGTAATAAGCACTCGTTCCCTAAACAGGGGTCACATGAGACAGAAGTGTTGTTACAGCACTTTAGAGGATCAATAATGCTGTTCGGGCTGCATTCTGCATTCAGCGACGTCCCTGCGCACTGTTAACAGCTATACATTTAAACACTTTAAACACAGCTCGTGCTGTGGGTGTGGATGTTCACATTGAGGTGACTTCACTGAAGCGTGTACACTGCACAGGTGGAAGAAGGAGCGTGCCGTTTCAACATATTGACCTGCTTCAAGTGTGGCGCTAACAATAACGTATTTTTGCACTGACCAAACCTGGTATTATGGTATTCCAATCATACCGCCTTTCATTGATTAAACTATTTCCAGGGTTCCTGATTTCAGTAAAAGTTTCTGGATTCTGTGGCGTTCGTTAGCATCAATGCTTCTGTCGCAAATGAGACGATGCTTTGAAATACATTGTGCATTACTCCTTATAAAATGATGTGCAGGTAATGCTAATAAATTCAGTAATTCAGTTTTTATTGTATATATATATATATATATATATATATATATATATATATCAGGGCTTGACATTGGCACCCGCCCACCCGCCAAATGCGGGTAAAATTCGGCTGTGGCGG
>JAQMYK010000039.1:26936705-26953062 GCA_030014345.1 Clarias buthupogon | reverse complement strand
AGAAAGAAATAAAAATCAGGAACCATCATGGAGTTAGACAGTGTTCTAAAACTTTTGAACGGTAGTGTATATATATATATATATATATATATATATATATATATATATATATTATACACACTGTGTATACATAAAAACACACATGTACTGTATACATACTTCAGGAAAAGAAAAATAGTCTGATGTATATTATATTAATATAATATTAATAATAATATTATAAACAAAAGGAAGTATTAAAATATTTAGAAGTTTTTCTTTTCCTGAAGTATATACACATTTTTAAGCTGACTCTGTATATATACTGTCCATACATGCTCTGAGACCAGTGGTAACCGGGTAACAAAATAGTACCTTATGGGACCTTTAAGACTTAAAAAAGATGCAACACTTACACGTTTTGTATTGACATACATCAATAAATGTCAAAAAATGCACTATTGGCAAGAGCAAAGCAATCTGAGCTGTGCTGTCCTTGTCACTGATTTCCTCTAACAACTCATCCCAGACATTTTATTCTGTATTTGATACTGCAACCTTGCTGTACAATACAGTATAATAAACACCGCAGATTTTCGACTGCATCTTAACAAAACTGAGACTTTGTTTAATCGTGTAGTTCCTTGGATGACTGCGCTGCATCCGTTCAGCTCCTCTTCAGCTATTCTTGCTTCCTGAAAGTCAATCCAGCCATTGAGCGGTTCGATAAATGCAATAGATCCTCCAGTCTCTCCAGTAAGGTGTTATCGTCTGCTCTAATCAGCTCTGATGCAGCTCCAAGTTTAGCCTGCACGCTGTAACATCCGCTCATCATGGAGAACACTAAGGTGCTGCACAGGGTGTGTTTCTCTTTGAACATGATGTGAGAAACAGACCAAATGCAGATCATTTCATTCTTTATAAACACCATGCATGTTTTTCTTTCATCCATTCATTCATTCATTCATTCATTCATTCATTGACCTGCCTTGTGACATGTTAATCAGAAGGCGAACATAATCCAGTATACATAAATACATCAATACATATATATCCATGAATACTCTCACATCATCTTTGTTGTCTTTACCTTCTTGCAAATCAAGGCTCGGTTGAAAGGCGCGAGACAGCGCTGAGGTCCGTCTTCTCCAGTGCCTCGCTTGTGAAGGTTGTTGGTATCGCGACACGGTTTCTGGTTTCCATGGAGACCAGTGTGACTTCCGCGTCCGATGGGTGGCTACGTCCCAGATCGCATATTCTCACACTCAACAATATGTCGCTACTGGTTACAATGAGTGGACTCCGCTGTGGTGTAGTGCGCTATGCGGTTTGCGCTCCTGACTTCTGGAGCGATGAATACACGCTGAGAAGAATGGGTTACACTCTAAGCGCCGCTTCCCAAGAGCAGTCCACATCGTCGACAGAAATACCCAATGCACCACGATGCACACTACAGCCTCTTTAGCAGCGCTACTCTCAATCATTTCATCCAACATCTTGAAAAAGTAACCTGATATAATCAGCATTGGTGTGAGATGTATTTCACGCACGGCTGTTGTTTCCAGCACGGCCCATTCATACGAACGCATCGTGTTTTCTTTTCAGTGGAGGAATGCGACTATATTAATGAGATAAATAAACCTCTGATTCCGAGGCTGAAGGCTGAAGGTGACCCAGCTCCTGAGTTCTCACCTCGTGTCCAGCAGACTTGGGTTATTTTTAATGCGTATAGACAACCGGAGCAGCCTTCAGAAACAGCCAGCTCATGGAAACACATCCTGATTTATGGACATTTTTTTTCTTTTTAAATCCCTATAGTCTTCAATTAAAAAACACCCACAGTGCTGAATGAGCTGCCTGGAGGAATTAACGAACTTTTAGTGCCGTCCAGGATTTTAGCCAAATACACTTCCTGTTCGATAATCAGACAGATGAAAAATGGAAAAAAAAGTAGATCGGATGAAGATTTTGTCTCAAAACTACTCCAGAGCGTTAAAATTCAGTCAAAATATTAACATAATCCCAGTTAAAAAAACAACAAAAAAATATTTAAAGTGCTGCAAAATTTTCATTAAATTCTGTCCAGCGGGCGATTTAAGACGCGCCCACAGTTTGACGCATGCACATTACTATCTAATCTCTAATTCAAATTTTTATGTCATTTATGTTGCAGTTTCAACGTCAGGCAAATACCAAAGTCTCTTTCCATTCTGTCTTGCCAGTTTAGCGTGATGATGTGACAAAATCTGTCATACAGAAAATTTTTCTGAAACTGATATCATTGAAATCATCGAGTTCTGACCAACATACAGACAAAACCTCTCTTTAATTTATATGGATTGTATCATATGCTTGGAACACAGTGTAACATATCCCAGAGATAAGATATAATCTTTATAAATACCAGAAAACCCTCTCTTCATTGATCTAGATTATGTCTTATTTGAGACCTGGAGTACATGGTGTAGATGTTTAAACAGAGCTTTTAAAGGAACATGAAGAGTACTTCTCAAGTAACAAGTAATGTGTAGTTTGGTACTTTTTGTTCTGAGAAGGTGTTTATTCTAGTCAGGTGAATTAACATGAACCTTGCAATTGTAATTTCAGGCAAGCACCTTGTAATTAACTGTAATTCTACTCAACATCGCATTCCCTGTCATCATTCATGGAGGATTGTTTTTAACACACCAGTCAAAAGTTTGGGCACGCCTCTTTTTTATTTCTTTCTCCATTATAAAACAATACTGAAGGCATCCAAAATACTTCAATAATCTCCTTTGAACAGTGAGATGTATCTGATACTTCTGCTCTGTAAAGTCTTCATAACGGCTCTTATCTGAGGTGCTTTTTGTTAATTGGTGATTTCTGAGGCTGGTGACTCTAAAGCAGCAGAGGTAAGTTTTGGTCTCGCTTTCCTGGGAAGGTCTTCATGAGAGTTTCATCGTGGTGCTTGATGGGTTTTGAAAGTGCACTTGACGATACTGTTCTTACAACAACTGTTCCAGAACAGGTGACCTTTGTGACTTAAAATAACAACTGACTGTTGTATTGTTGATATTTAATTACCTAATGCCAGAGGTGTTATTTCATAGTTTCGAAATCTCCGGTATTGTTCTAAAAAATCTTTTGACTGGTACTGTAAGTGTGTATATGTTTTACCTGGGAAAGTGTGTGCGAGTGTACCATTCATTAGCTTTTAGAATAGATGTCCTAAGATCCTTAAAGGTGCAAAAGTCCACGCTTTTATATATAGGTTCAAAAGACCTGTAAGATCTGCAAAAACATGAACTAATCTATTGGTTAAAGCCAAACCCACAGCACAAGCTTATTTCATAAATTGAATACCAGGTCTGGAACATTAGTTTGTGTTTGTATCTGGATGGGCTTCCTGTCAGTCAACAGCTTTGTGGGTGGAGCTTTGTGAACATGGGTGGGAATTAGGGGGGGGGAAAGGGGGGAGAGCACAAATTTAATGTCATGTGACCTCATGTGCCTTTTAGGGCTGCACATTTAATCAAATTTATGTGACAGTGCAATAAAAAAAAAATATTGGTCACTTAAATCAGTGAATATTAATGATAATTAATTGTGATCTTAATACTGAGTAAAATACTCATGACAGTCATACAGGCCAAAATCAAGCAACTTTTAAATATTTTTAATGGTGTTATGCATGATAAAAAGTAGTCGTTATGGTGGTGTAGTGGTTAGCCCTTTGGCCTCACACCTCCAAGGTTGTGGGTTTGATTTCCGCCTTGGGTCTGCATGGATGGAGTTTGCATGTTTTTCATGTGCTTGATGGGTTTCCTCCCACAGTCTAAAGACATGCAGATTAGTCTAATACGCATTCCAAAACTGCCTGTAGTGTGTGTGTGTCCTGCGATGAAGTGCACCCTGCCTTGTGCGCGCAAAGCCTCCTGGGATAGGCTACAGGCCAATGCGACCCTGTACAACGGATTAACAGCATAAAAGATTAACGAATGAATGTTAAAAGGTGAAAAACTTTGTTTTGGAAAAGTACAGCTTGGTACTTTTTGAGAGTTTGGTGTTAGATCAGCTCTAGCACGTGGTGTAGAGATTTTGCTGTGTAATAGATGATTTGAATATTCTGATAAGGGTAGAAAGGTGTTGGATTTCCATATTTGATGCAATGAGAGGAAACATGCTAAAGATCTAAAGCCGGGAAGTAGAACAGCTTAGTCTTTCGCTTTAAAGCCCCAAGGAGTGAGTGTGAGTTTAAATGTGTGTGTGTGAGAGAGAGAAAAAAAAACTCTGCATTCAGCAAAAGTGCTCGGTAATAAATCAGCAGGCTCTGACGCAGGCACTTTCACGTTCAAACACAGTCAGGGGAAGGGGAGAAAAAAAAGTGTGTGCCAGCTGATGCAACTGTGCACTCAAGTAACCCCACTGCATGCCTGATAGGCCTTGATGGATTTGTTAAATGATTCATCTACAATATATAAATAAAAGAAATGTTTCGGCTGTACATTGGTCAGAGCCCGCTGTTTCAATGATGTCTCTACGTTTCATACATTGGAGGACCAGAAACCAGTCTCGGAAAACTTTGTCTGTCTGTCTGTATGTCTGTCCTGCCAGATTTTGTCACAGCATCATGCAAAACTGGCTGGACAGAATTTAATGAGACTTTGTCAGTCCTTCTGTATTTGCCTGACGTTGAAACTGCACCATAAATTAAGTCAGAATTTTGAGTATAGGTGAAGGTATGAGCAGTTATGTGCCAGAGTATATGACCGTATACTGTACTGTGCATGCGTTTAACTGTCTTAAATCACCCGCTAGATTATAAACTGCAAGTTTTGGCAACGTACGGAGCAAACTGTGGATGTTTGACACATACGTATCCCATGCATGTCAAACATTTTAAGTTAAAAGTTAAAGATCTATAAAACTCTTGAAAACTCACTCACTCACTCATCACCTATACCGCTTTATGTTACATACAGGTTTGCAGGGGGGCCTGGAGCCAATCCTAGGAGACTTGGGCGGTACAACCTTGGTGCCAATCCATCACGACACACACACACATACACACACACACACACACTCTCTCTCTCTCTCTCTCTCTATCATTCACACTTGGCAACGCCAATGAGCCTGCATGTCTCTGGACTGATGGAGAAAACCAGAGTACAGGGAGGAAACCCACGAAGAATATACAAACTCCATGCAGGGAATCGAACCCGCACCCTGAAGGCGGACACATGGTCATGTAAACAATACGTGCAGGATGTTAAATAATAATCCCTGCAGCTGTGCACTCATTCCAGCCACAGTGTGTGTGCGCGCGCGCGGGCGCGTGTGTATATATGCGTGCGCGCGAGTGTGCGTTACATAATGTCCAGGTCTCGCGTTGCAATGAGAACCTGGGCGGTTAAAACACGACCCCGCGCGGGAAGCCATAAGCACGACTCATCTTACCGCATCAGAGGGGAGAAGTTGCGCATCCGCTCGGCTGCAGCTGGCTGAAAGCGAAAGACGGAAACGCCATCCATGGGTCAGAGCTCGCCGAGGACGAGGACAAGCGCTGAGCTTCATCTTCATATCCACACAACAAGCCGGCAGCTGCGATTAAAAGCCTGGTGTAGGGTCCTGACCTGTTTACTGGAGGGTGGGTGAGGTGGGATGAGGTTAAGTCAGCGAGGCCCGGGATGAAGCCTCGCTGCTCCCTCAGTTCACCGCGCCGAGGTAAAAACAAGCCCCGTCCACCGCCGGCCCATTCATCTCCACCGAGGGCTGGTCTGAATCATTTCACTGAGCCGACTCTCTGTTTGGATTCACTCGATTCACCACGAGCAGAGCTTTAACCAGGCTCTAACGATTAACGCACGAGTTTCACACTCATAACTGCTGCAGGATCTCTGCAATGCTACAACATCAAAGCAAATAATAATAATAATAATAATAATAATAAACAAAGCGTGCTTGTGAGCCGATTCCCTTTCTGATTTGTTCATTCAGGTGACTCGTTCACAGAAAGAAACCTACGTCACCTTTCTGAATCAAAACTTTTTATTTTTTTTTATTTACTGTGTTTTATAACTTGTTATAACACTTACTCACTCATCTTCTAACCACTTTATCTTATCCTGTATACAAGGTCTCAATAGGCCTGGAACCTATCCCATGAGGCAACATACACCCTGAATGGGGTGCCAGTCCATCACAGGGCACACACACATACAGTCACAGGCAATTTGGGAATGAGCAATGAGTCTAAGCAGTATGTCTTTGGACTGTGGGTGGAAACCCACCAAGCACAGGGAGAACATGGAAACTCCATGCACACAGACCCCGTGGTGGGATTCGAACCCGGACCCTGGAGGTGCAAGTCGACAGCGCCTCCTTGTTATATACAATATTGTGGCATGTATAAACCAATATTTTTGATTTTAAAATTAATCAACAGTACAGTTGATTAATAGTTATATGTTTTTCTTTGTTAAATAACAAATGTTTTACTGTTTATTTTTTATTTTACATTGTGTGGTGTATCGACCCTCTATGAGTAAGGTATTTATATGGAATTGGAAAAGTATTAGAATGAATGAGTTCATATAAGCCTGATTTGTGATTTGATTTAAAGATCAAACTCCTGTCAGAGCTGTAAGAAAATCTCAGGTTTAAGAATTCAAAAGTGCTGCGGTATAAAAATTAATTACACTTACACAAAGCGCTGTTAAACTAATTACTGCAATTGTTCTATGGTGCATAATGAATCATAATTGACATAATTGTCTCACAGCAATGCCTGTAATTGTATCTGAAATACAATCTGAAGTTGTACTTTAACCCTTGTGGGTGATATCAACAAAATGCAAAAAATATTGTCTACCAGCCTGGAAAAGCCCTCATGACACAGACTACCAGTGCTGCTGTTGATTTATTTGATTTCATATAGAAATGTTTCGTACGAATCTTCCTGTTTCTTTGAATTATGCAGTTCATAGACAGATTGTAGGTGGTGATCATAGTTTTCTACTACGGCATTCTTGGAAAGTTGGTACTGCTCTTTAGAACAATTTAAGGCATTCTTGAAAAAAGAAAGTTGACTTTTCTAATGTACATTCGCCTTAAGGTTGCTATAGGACCTTCCTACAGCCTACATACGCCAATCTTATGAATATTTTTGTCTTAAGGTGGTTGTACGGCATCCATATGTGCAACTTACGGGACTCTCAATTAGTTGCTACACTCTCGTAAATAAGGGTACAGTTTTGTACTGTACTAGTGAAGGTACGGACAATTGTCACTGGGGCAGTACCTTTCAAGGACACAGAATTATACCTTAATATAGAAAAAAATAATTTGTACCAATTCTGTTTGTTCCATCAAGGATATTATTTGCACCATGGGCAACCAAAATGTACCTTTTGTTTTATAAACTTGCTGGTAAATTATTGTACCTTAATCATACATTTGCCAGGCCATAGTTGTAAATAAGAAACCTGTTCTTAATCTGTCTTGCCTGGTTAAATAAAGGTAAATAAGAAATAAAAATAATAAATTGTCCTTGAAGGTACCACCCCAGTGACAAGCCCTTTTATAACTTAATGGTGTCTAATGTGTTCCTTTGGGAACCATAAAAAAAGTACTGTTGAATAATGTGGGAACTATATAAAAAAAGTCATTTTCCTATTGAATAAGACATTCAATCAATTTATTATCAGTGACTATGAAAATGTATCAAACGCATATGTTTGAACACTGCCTTAGATTACAGTAATATATTCTGGAATTTTTTTTTTCAGGTTTACAATAAAAAAAATTAACTACAGTAAATAAAACACTATTATGAACTGAAAACCCTGTCACAAAATACAATCACACTAAAATGGTATACATGATATAAAATATGATTTTCCATCAACAATATAACTTTTTCGCAAACTGTTCACAATACAATTTAAACATTTAAATTAATTTTTTACTCACGTTTCACAAAATACCATTGCATCTGTATGACATTGTATTTTTGAAGTCTGATTACACTGCACTCAGCACAAACTGGGCTACAGTAATATGGTAACAGCATGTATGTACTGTACAAGTTTGTATTCTGGAGAAAATGACAGTTATGTGTGGTTATTGAAAACAACACAAAAAGAAGTCACTGAAACAAGGCCACAAACTACATTCTTAACATTTGTGTACAAGACTTTTGTGAACTGGATCTTGTAGCCTGGATTTTTTTTGCTTCAAAATAATGTGACAATCATCCTGCTCACTCATTCACAGAAAATAATATCTTCATTTACATTTTCTAAGACTCTCTTTGTTTAGAAGGCCATATGCAAGGAGGCGTGACTGATCATGAATAATGCTGTAATTCACATTAGAAAAGACATAATGACCCGCATAATGAGCTGCATATTGAGCCTTTCAATCAGGTACAGTATGTGACTGAGCGGGAAGTGCTACAACAAAATAATTTGAGGACAAAAGAAACTATTTTTTTTTGTAGTTTATTCAGTATGTAGTTAACTGACAGGCAAAATAACTCAAAAATTAAAAGATTAAAAAACTTACTCTCACACCCTATGCATAACCTACTCACTCATAATGAAACAGAAACTTTTAGGTTTGTAAAAGGCCGCAGTTACACTATATACTGTACACAGTACAGCACTTCCTGTTCAACTGAAGCTACAGTACAGTATAAGTGAACACTACATACCTGGCATTTCCATGGTGTTTTTGCTGCTTACCATACACTGCTTTACAATGCACACAGACCCTGTGACCAGCAGCGGCAACTTTCCTGTGACCCCAGGTCAGTCCATGTGCTGCTGATGCAACTTTGCCTTCTGTAAGAAGAAGAGTTACAGGGTTTAGAACTATACATCTTTTTCCAGTAATGTTTCTCTTTTTTAATAAGCCGCATGAGGACCTAGAAACATGAAATTACCGTAACCCACTATACATCTTTAGGCTACACCTTGGTATTGTACATAAACACATGGGTAATGTTGCAGCTCCTAGACAATAAGGAAGTGCTGGTGTGTACTATGACAACAGCTTTTAATAAAGATTTAAACACTGGAATTAGTCCGGCAATAGCCTCAAGTACAGTAGAAGGGGATACTGTATGCAAGTACGTTGCCGTAAGTTTGCAGGACCAAAATTTGATCCCCACCAGTTCATGATTAAACCTACATCACGTCATTAAATAATAATAATGAAAAAAAAAAGTATTCACATTCTGATAACCTAATTTTCTGCCAGGTCTGGTGAGCTGTAATGTACCCAGTTCTTTTACACTTTACCACATAATTTTTTACAGCATGGCATAAGCATCTGTTTCTCTAGGGCTGCACTTTTATACTTTTACTGTTGGATAAGATGTGCATTCACAATTAGTCTCATTCATACAATATGTCAGCCAAAGGCACAAATTTTCCTACTCAACCTTTTTACTTTTAATCAATGACACATCAGGAGGCACTGTTTATGACATAATGGTTTCGCTTTCTCATGTGCGTGCTGCTTACTGTGCTGTAAGTCTACATTGTGCTTATCTCTAGAGATGATAAAAATTTGAGCAATGTGATATACAGTACAATGTGATGTATTTACTGATATATTATCTGTGGCAGTAGATACTGTATGGTGAATGTATCTATCATCGTACCATTTACTGAACTCACAGCTGAAGTGCATTCCATTCATACACATACAGTACAACAGGGATAATGCATTACATTTCAGAAAAAATGAAATCTTCAGGCTTAATGTCACAATTTGGTCTACACAGGAGATTTATTCCTAAGTTACCACAAATCTGCCCCAATAGATTTACTGGGAAACAATAAGATATTGTATCTTATAAGATTGTAAGATATTTGGCCAGACATTGTACGGATTTCTTTTAAAAGTTTGCACCATTCAAATGTTTTACTCCATCTAATAGACTCATCATTGTACTGAGCTTAAAGACTTCTGTAAATGTCAATCGGTTTGTCACTTTCAATCAGGAGAAATTTCGTCTCCTTCCACCCATTCCACCCTGCCTGTACCCAACTCTTTACCTCCCAGTTTCCACCAGGACCCTGTACGTCAACAGCACCGGTGGCGGTCGACGTTAACCTGGGCCACGACCGATCCGGTATGGAAGTCCTCTTAGTGATTTGCATCATTTGATTTGGCAAATGTTTTACGTCGGATGCCCTTCCTGCCACAACCCTCTGCATTTATCCAGACTTGGGACTGGCACAAGAAGACACTGGATCGTGCCCCCCTGTGGTTGCATTAATATATAGAAAAATGTATATATCGAAAAATCTCATTTGTACCAATTCTGTTTGTACCATCAAGGACATTATTTGTACCATGGGCAACCAAAATGTATCTTTTGTTTTATAAACTTGCTGGTAAATCTTGTCCTTGAAGATACCACCCCAGTGACATACTTTTGTATGTTAATGGTGTCTAATGTGTGTTCTTGTGGGAACCCATTGTTCTATAATGTGGGAAATTATTATAAAAAAAAGTTATTTTGCTATTGAATAGGACATTCAATCAATTTATTATCAGTGACTATGAAAATGTATCAAACGCATATGTTTGAACACTGCCTTAGATTACAGTAATATACTGGAAGTATTCTGGAAAAAATGACATCTTTTAGGTTCAAAATAAACGAAATTGTAACTACAGTAAATAAAACACTATTATTAGCTGAAAAACCTGTCACAAAATACAATCACACTAAAATGGTATACAGTATATAAAATGCAATTTTCCATCAACAATATAACTTTTCACAAACTTTTCACAATCAAATTTAAACATTTAAATAAATTTTTACCCACTTTTCACAAAATACCATTTCATCTGACATTGTATTTTTGTATTTTCTATTTTTTAAGGTTGTATCAACCCTCTGTGAGTAAGCTATTTATATGGAATTGGAAAAGTATTAGAATGAATGAGTTTATATAAACCTGATTTGTGATTTGATTTAAAGATCAAACTCCTGTCAGAGCTGTAAGAAAATCTCAGGTTTAAGAATTCAACAGTGCTGCGGTATAAAATTTATTACACTTACACAAAGTGCTGTTAAACTAATTACTGCAATTGTTCTATGCTGCATAATGAATCATAATTGACATAATTGTCTCATAGATTAACACAGCAATGCCTAAAATGCCTTGCCCTAAGTTATCTGTTGATTTATTTGATTTCATATAAAAATGGTTTATACGAATCTCCCTGTTCCTTTGAATTATGCAGTTCATAGACAGTTTGTAGGTGGGGATCAAAGTTTTCTACAGCATCCTTGGAAAGTTGGTTCTACTGCTGTTTAATTCTTTAGAACAATTTAAGGCATTCTTGAGAAAAAAAGTTGACTTTTCTAATGCCTTAAGGTTGCTTTAGGACCTTCCTACAGCCTACATACTGTACACCAATCATGTGAATATTTTTGTCTTAAGGTGGTTGTACGGCACCCATACGGTGGTCAAGTAGTTGCTACACTTTCGTAAATTGTCACTGGGGCAGTACCTTTCAAGGACACAGAATAATACCTTAATATAGAAAAAACTCATTTGTACCAATTCTGTTTGTACATACCCGGCATTTCCATGTGTTTTTGCTGCTTACCATACACTGCTTTACAATGCACACAGACCCGGTGACCAGCAGCGGCAACATTCCGGTGACCCCAGGTCAGTCCATGTGCTGGTGATGCAGCAGTGGTCTTTAACTTTGCCTTCTGTAGGAAGAAGAGTTATACTGTAGGTTTTTTTTTTTACAGCATGGCATAAGCATCTGTTTCTCTAGGGCTGTACTTTTATACTTTTACTGTTGGATAAGATGTGCATTCACAATTAGTCTCATTCATACAATATGTCGGCCAAAGGCACAAATTTTCCTACTCAACCTTTTTACTTTTAATCAATGACACATCAGGAGGCACTGTTTATGACATAATGGTTTTGCTTTCTCATGTGCGCGCTGCTTACTGTGCTGTAAGTCTACATTGTGCGTATCTCTAGAGATGAGAAAAATTTGAGCAATGTGATATACGATGTGATGTATTTACTGATATATTATCTGTGGCAGTAGGTATGGTGTACAGTATGTACATGTTTTATCTATCATTGTACTATTTACTGAACTCACAGCTGAAGTGCATTCCATTCATACACATACAGTACAACAGGGATAATGCATCACATTTCACAAAAGTGAAATCTTCAGGCTTAATGTCACAATTTGGTCTACACAGGAGATTTATTCCTAATGTACTACAAATCTGCCCCAATAGATTTACTGGGAAACAATTAGATATTGTATCTTATAAGATTGTAAGATATTTGTATTGATACCAAGTGTGGGTGTGGCTATAACCAAAAAGAAAAAGAAAAAAAAAAAAAAAGAAAAAGCACTACAGTAAATTGAAAAATAAAAAGCACTAGATGTTGACATAATTGCGCACATTACTGCTCATAACTCAACGTTTTAATTTCATTCATGGCAAACATTTAACTTCAGACAAATACCAACATACTGCCAAACTACTACAACATACTACTGTTTACAAGTTTCAATCAATTTGATCCAATTACTATTGCATGATGAAAATCTGTCTAGACAGACATACATAAATATATGCATACAGACAGATATGCAGAAAGAAAATTTTCCGAGACTGGTTTCGGGTCCTTCAATGTATGAAACGCAAAGATATAATTGAAAGAATGAGTTCTGACCATTGAATTCTTTTATTTATATAGATTATGTACTTTATTCTGAGGGGTGTTCAAAACAGTTGATTGTACGGAATAACAGACCACAGATAACACAAATATGAAAGTAAATAGTTCTCTATATAATCCCCTGCTACACTAATGCACTTATCCCGGCGTTTCACTAGTGTGTGGATACTATGAAGGTAGAAAGTTTTTATCAGTACAATGGAGCTATAACCGGACTCCCAGGACCTCCTTTAATGGGCCAAACATGTGGAAATGGCTTAGATCGAGGTCAGGCCTTTACAGGGAGGTGACACAAAAATTCACAAAAAACGTAATGCTTGTAATGTGCAAGTGGTGTTGGTGTGTGTACAGTTAATCATTGATTTTCAAGGATCAGGTTTTCCACTTGCTAAATGTTCACTGGAACGATTGCGGGAGGGCTCCATGTGCCACCTCAGCCAGACATTGTACGGATTTCTTTGAAAAATTTGCACCATTCAAATGTTTTACTCCATCTAATAGTCTCATCATTGTACTGTGCTTAAAGACTTTTTTAAATGTCAATCGGTTTGTCACTTTCAATCAGGAGAAATCTCCTTTCATGAAATTTTATTTCATCAAGTTTTGGATTAAGTTGAATGCTCCTTCAGTTTTAAAGCATGACAGGATGACAACCTACTAAGATGTTTGTAACGTTTACAAGCTCAGAGTTGTACATTGGGTCTGAAAAACCCAAGGAAAAGAAGGATAGAGGACATGTAAGATCACCTCTTGATTGTTAAAATATAATTCCTGTTTATGGTTAAGGTGGTCTTTTTAATTTCATATGCTGTAAATTGTTCTAAAGTGAATATAGTCGCATTACACAATAACCACGCAGTCTTGTTTTTCAATTTGTCTTAGAAAGGAGGAGCATAGCACAGAGCAGGAATGCACTTGTTTTGACTGTATCAAATCATCTTTGCAAGGTTTGGGGTAAAATACTGTTCAGGAAAGTGAATTGTTGGCATTCATGAGCAGCCTTTGAAACTTCTAAATAAAAAATGACTGGGCTCAAGGCCTGCTCAAATGATGACAACAGGACCATAAATACTGTAGGTCTAAAAGGCAGCCAGACAAACACCTACATTCTGTGCCATTTTGTTTAGATTGTCTGTGTAGATACGTTTGTGTGTTTTTTTAGTTTTAGAGTCCAAAGTCAAACTGCCTTAGATGTGATTAAAAGGCTGTTAATTTATAATCAGAGCTTACTGAAATGTGCCTAATAAGTAAACTCTTAGGGAAAAATCATACAGTATATACAGTAGCTGTAAGTTTTCACATTTCTCCAAAGATGTACCCTACTTTGCTTTTACTTAGACATTCATGATATTATTTTGCACTGATTCAGTGTTTAAAAAAAAAAAAGCAAATCCCACTGCCATATTATACATAATAATATGTTTACTAGTCTTTTAAATGTATGTTAAAATATACCAGTGGGTGAGTTTTCTTACATAATATCAAGCTTGACTGACAGAATACAATGAATAACAGGTATTAGGAATATTTCCATTAGGTATGCGCATAAAATTCATGAATATATTAAGAGGTGTCTGTAAATAATTTCAGAAAAGCCTTGAAAAGGGGTGGATGACCTGGGAAAGGTCTATGTCCAAGGCCTGTTGTAGGAGAACGACGGTTTTTGTTTTTACGTAATGCCTACAGTCTAAAACAGACGGATACTGTATGACCCAAGGTAGGTAAGAAATGAATATACTTACAATTTCTTAAAATTCACTTAAAATGTAAAAATGTTTTACAATTTATTTCTCTCCTTGTTCCCTTTAAAATAAAAATATAGCCAACACTCTGAAATGAAAACCAAAATTAATCAACAACCTGTAAAACAACCTGTAAAAACTTGTGATACAAAGATAAAAAAAAAAAAAGAGGCTCGCTCCAGGGAGGTGCCACCCTACCGCACTGATAAAAGGATGAAAAAAAACAATACAAAATGCAGCCAGAAACCAGCCAGTACACTCTGGACTACACTGACATCAAATACCGAGTCTTTCCAGCTTCAATGACGCCTGTCACACCCATCTTAAAAACTCAGTCCTAACTACTAATTGACAGTCCTACCTACCAATGGGCACATAGATGGGTGAAGGCTCCACCCATTAACAGTCCTGCCCACCCATGGGTAGATGGGTGGTACAGTATACTACAATAAATGCACAAGGTACCACCCACCACAGAGAGAACAGAGAAAGAGAGAGTGAGGGAAAGAAGTGAATAGCAATTTGCATATCCAGGTGCTAAGAATTAATATGGCAAGTAAAGCTGCAAATTCAAATTCAGAGAGACCACTGGCTCTAAAATGTTTTCATATATCTGAAGAATATGGATTTGCTGTTCGTGATCCTCTGGTATGTATATGCCATTTATACAGTATGTAATAGCTTCCTACTGTTACAGCTATTTTTTTCCCTTTCTTTCCTGAGCATTATGCTTATGTGAGAAATTATACTATAATTAATTAAATATACATACAGATTTGTGATCATTCTCAGCTGTCTAACACAGCATCCATCAAGCCGAAAAACTTCATGTTTATTTGGTGAATGAAGTGAGGGCTTACAGCTTTGATGGCACAAAATTTTTTAAATCATTTGATATATCCTGAATTTCTTTCTTCACCATAAGGTTGAGCTGCCGGTGTACTACCAGCCCTGGTTAGAGATCGCTGGACGTGTCAGTGAGCTTATCTCTTCTCACTCCCTTCGATCATCTGTTCATAAGGTACTGAGTACTGAAGTACTGTGTGAAACTTCACTTTCCCCATAAGTGTGAGCCGAGTATAAATAGAACTTTTAACTCAGTGCTGGTATAATAACATTCATATGGAAATTTCATCTAACGCAACTTGAATTTGTTTAAATTGAAAGGTATCCGCAGCAGGTGTGTAAAATAAGGTGAGGGTGTATAAAATACCTGAACTGAGAGCCCAGTGCAATGCGCTAAAATCTAAATGTTAAGTAGAAGTCAAGTTAAGAAATTCAGTAGGGTCAGGGGTAGCTCAGTGGTTAAGGCATTGGACTATGGTTTGAAAGATCCCAGGTTCAAACCCCACAACCACCAAGTTGCCACTGTTGGGCCCTTGAGCAAGGCCCTCAACTGCTCAGATGTGTAATGAGACTTTAAAAAATGTAAGTCACTCTGGATAAGAGCGTCTGCCAAATGCCAAAATGTAAGTTATGAGCAGTTAATGTGTCAGATTATGTCACAGCATCATGCAAAACAGAATTTAATGGAACTTTTTCAGAACTTACAGTAGATATCTTTCCTATAGTCTAACCTGTTCCAAACAATGTGATGTTATGAACAGCTACAGTATGTGCCGGATTTATAATCTACTTTCTCAACGCAAACAAACACCTGCACCAATCGATATTAATTAAAGAAACTAAGCTAAATATTTTTACTGGGATTAGTTCATATTGTCATCACTGAAATAAAAACCGCTGAAGTGAATTTTATTTTAAATTATATGTTTATTGAAAAAAAAAAAAAAAAAATTATATGTTTAAATTATATGTTTATTGATCCCCTCCTTGAACCACCACCTTATCGTGGTGGAGGGGTTTGCGTGTCCCAATGATCCTGGGAGCTATGTTGTC
>JAQMYK010000039.1:26896668-26907595 GCA_030014345.1 Clarias buthupogon | reverse complement strand
TTTGTTTCATTAACTGGATTGACCTCTTTATTGAAAAGTATGTGAGCCAAAGTTTCAGGAACACTAATTAAGGTTCTGCAGAAGATCCACATAACTCTGTCCACCCTTAGTAAGCTATAAAGGACAGTGAATACTTGGTTCAGGTATATTTATACTGTAAATGTATAACTGATCTCAATAGCTACTAGATGGATATGCTACAGTGGGCACTTTGGGGTAGCCATACTCATTTGGACCAGGTTTTTAGAAAAACAAACTCTAGGATTGTTGATGAAAAGAAAAGATGTGATGAAAAATCCCAAAATCATAACTATGGAAAAATTCATTGTACAAATCAAAATATACACTCGCCATTTCATTAGGTACATCATGCTAGTACTGGATTGGATCCCTTTTGACTACAGAACTGCCTAAATATTTGATTGAATATATTTCACAATATTTCACAAGGTGCTGCAAATATTTCCATATTTTTCCATATTGATACAGTAGCATCACGCTGCAGCTAAGATGAAAATCTCCCGTTCCACCACATACTGTACCAAAGGTGTCCGATTGGATTAAGGTATGGTGATTGTGGAGGCCATTGAACTCATTGTCATGTTTAAGAAACCAGTTTGAGATGCACTTTGTGACATGGCATACTTGCTTGTGGCCATAAAGGGATGGACAACAATACTCAGGTGGGCTGTGGTATTTAAGTGACCCAAAATGTTCCAAGGAAAATATCCCCCATGCCATCACAGCATCATCACTAGCACTAGCCTGAACCATTGACACAAGGCAGGATGGATACATGCTTTCATGTTGCTTACACCAAATTCGGACTCTACCATCCAAATGTTTCAGTACAAATCAAGACCTATCGGAAAAAAGTCCAAGTGAGTCCATGTGAATTTTCCTGTTCGTCTGCTGCTGTAGTCCACCTGCTTCAAGGTGTTTCAAAGAGGCTCTTCAGGCAGACCTTGGTTGTAACAAGATGTCATGTAAGTTACTGTTGCCTTTCTATCAGCTCGAGTCAGCCTATCTATTCTCCTTGGACCTCTGGCATCACCAAGGCATTTTAAACTGGATATTTTTTTTCTTTTTCTGACTATTTTCTGTAAACCCTAGAGATGATTGTATGTGAAAAATCCAAGTAGATTAGCATTTTCGGAAATACAGTCCAGGTGGCATGAAGAAATATGCCACACTCAAAATCAACTCTCTTCCCCACTCTGATGCTCGGTTTGAACTTCTGAGGATCATCTTGACCATGTCTACATGCCTAAATGCACAAAGTTTCTGCCTTGTGATTGGCTGATTAGATCTTTGCATTAATAAGCAGTTGAACAGATGAGCCGATGAGTGTATAATGAAATTCAGAAAAAAAAAATTCTAATGTAATTGACAATTAGTCTTTGGTTTGCACACCGTGATTAAGGAATTCATTAAACTATATTGCATAAGGGATGTTTGGGTGTTCATGGCAAGAGAGAACTACCAGCTTGGATTGCTTACTTTATAAAGTGGTTTCCTTGAAGTTCTTTGGTTTCCACCAACCTCCAACACTCCCTGTGTGCGTACATGATGTCCTTCACAGTGCTAGCATCCCACCCAGGATTCATTCTGGGATCATGGTCAGCGTTCCTGGGATAGGTGCCAGAGCCACTGTGACTCTGTCGGGATAATGCTTTACAAATGTACTTTTACCACAAAAATGTCTTCTAGAAGGTCAATCCTTTCAAAATCCATCACAATGACTGAGAACTTTATGGGTGCAAATGAGATCTAATGACCTCACTAATGGAAAACCTTGTTAGGGTACAAAATAATAGGGAGTAATAAGAAACAATTGTAGGTTTAAATTCTTCAGGTGTGGTCATTCCTAAAGACGCCTGCCATTTATTGCCTGGTTTGTACAACCATGAAATAAAAAAGAAGTTTTAATAGCTTTCACTAACTTGGTTTCATAATAAATTTCATGGAGAAATCCGTGCACAGCTCTGGCTAGACAACTGTTCAATAATGCAGAAATCCAACCGTAAACGCATGTCCAGGTTGCTCTCATGTTTACACACAACAACTTCAAGAGGTGTGTGGGAAAGCGGATGTGTAAGGTCTGTGAATTAGAAATTTCATCATGGAAACTCGGCATTCCGCTCATTCCATTCTTGAACAAAAGGTTACTTAACTTTTCCACCACTCCCAGAGTGTGTCATTACGCCTGCAAATCAGCATTTAAAACCTGCACATGTCCAAACCGCACCTCCGCACTCCATCGCAAAGCTCCCGTCACAACTATATACTCGTGTAATGATGACCAACTACTGCATCACATGGCTTACATTAGTTTTAAGCTGCAGTATAATTTTTCTTGATCCATTTGTTTTCCAAATAAAGAGCATTTATATATGCCAAAGTCAATGCACTTATATAAAAGACAATTAACCCAGGCTTTCTCCTTGTTGAGGGGAACAACTCTGGTACTGTGAAATACCACTAAATTCCCTCATTATGGCATGATTTTACTTGAATATTATGTTTAAAATAACTTTTACCCTTTTAGTCCCTTGACAAACTTTTCCTTGATTCAGCAAAATATCAAAAGCATTAGCCCGTTTTATAGATGTGTCTTTAAAAGTAATGGCAAGTAACACAAATCCAGAATGAATATCCAAATCTGGATTTTACGCTTATACTACAGTATTTATACTTTGATGACGGGTGAAGGACAGGTCATTGTTTTGAGCCATGATTTACAGACGTACTGTAATGACGGGGTTAGGACTGGTGGAAACGTTGAGTTTTAGAATTTTTGGAATGCGGATATCACAGAAAAATTGCCTTTCTACACACCTCATTCTTTTGTTGGCTAAAAAAGAGCAAGCCACTAGATACGGAGCAATAGTCATGGTTAGAGGTCTGTATGTATGGTAAAAGTATATGGAAGTATGTCCCAGGGCAGGTTTTTAATCCGATGGACTGCCCTGTTGAAGGGGAATTGCTGAACATGCTGAAGTTAATCCTGTACATACGATAAGGTCAAGTCGTAATTTTAGTGTGGAAAACACAGATCATCTGTTACACCTGAGAATCTGGTTTCTCAACAACTGTCACTTTTGTCTATTGTATTGTTGGGGCATGAGATAATTTCAGGGATTGGTGTGAGGTAAAATGTTTTAGGAAGACAAGGAAATAGTTATATTGAAATGGCATGATTAAATGAACAGGTTGACAGCAAATCGCAATAACCATCATTTTCAAACTTTGACTCATTATTTCCCTCTGCCACAAAAGTTGTTGTTGTTGGTCTTTTGGCTGCTCCTGGCAAGGGCTCGCCATAGTGGACCACCCGGTCTGCACGTACAAGCTTGACACAAGTCTGGATGCCCTTCCTAACACAATCCTCCCGTTTTATCCAGGCTTGGGACGGGCACTGCATCTACAGTAGTAGCTGGGAATTAAACCTTCTGCAAGAAACCAACCACTGAGCCAGAAATGCCCTTCCTCTGGCACAGAAGGATGTCTATAATAAAATCTTTAATTTGAAAACCACTACACTGTCTTTCTTGTAGAATCTTTGATCTCCCACATTTTCGGCAAAGCACAAGTACTGTAGTCCCTGCATTTCTGAGCAAAATTTCATGTCTCAGAATCTAATCAAATCACTACAGTAGTTCTGTAATGTGATCAGTGAAGTAAAACTAGTTTTGTGGAAGTGAAAAGAAAGTGCGAGTGAACTAAATGTATTAAATAGATTTTTGGAGAATGTTGAAGTCAGAAAAAAAGTACATTTATATTCTGTTACTGCCATTTTGGTTATGACAGCATTAATGGAGTACAGGTATGCCTAGCTGTTGTTGTTGTTCCTAGCAGACCATCTGATCCATACAAAACTTGGCACAGGTTTTACACCGGATGCCCTTCTTGACGCAAGCCTTCCATTTTTGCCAGCACTGCATCCGGTGGCTGAGGTTTTGGAATTGGTTGGGAATTGAACAAGGAACCTACCACTGAGCCACCAATGCTGGTTAAAGTCAATGATATGTTCTGTAAAATATGATGTTATTTGATTTGGACGTTGTGCGAACACCATACTATACACTTAACAAAGTTATGGGGATGCTGTACTTTTAACTTCTGCATCACTGCCAAATTGAAATGTTTATTGTTTCCACTTACTCCAGCGATCACTAGCACTGGTTTTGCTGCCTTTAGGAGCCATAATGTGCTTACTGTAATATTTTCCAGAGAAAATAAATCAGTGGGATAACGTTTCAACACTTCAAAGATCCTTTGTGTGCAAGAGACATGACATACAGGTGCTGTGTGTGGGAAGCTGCTGTGTCTGTTAAGTCCGGTTATGACCCTACTCTAATTCTCCATTGAAACTTTACTATACTGTAACCTTAGGCGAAAATGCAAGAATGGATGTTATACAGCTCATCCTGTTATCCTTGATAAAGCACTGTGTTGAAATACTGACTAAAACTGGCTCAGGAGGGGGCTGATGAAGCTGTAAACTGAAGTGTATTTTTTTTAATGGTTCTCATTATCATGAACAATGTTTGTAATTAAAAAGTTTTTGTGTGCAACAAAACGCACTCAACACTTTTTTTCCCCCTAGATCTAATTTGCTGCCAGGGACTCACTATAAAAAGAAAATCAAAGCATGAGTTTGCTATATATTTTTTTTTAACTTAACCAACACATTATTGAGACTAACTGCAGGCTTAAACAACCTCAAACACAACTGCAGGCTGATTTATCCAGTGAGATAAATGAGAGATGGAGTTATAGCGTTTTGAAACATTATACAAAATTTTATCTCTTTGATAAAACCACAACAATTTTGTCCCAAACTAAACCCCTCAAAAATATTGATTTTGTGCTTGTGACTTATAGGAAGCATGCACAAAATATTCTTCATAAGTTTGCAGTACTTCTTGCTTCATTTGTAAAAACTTATTTTTCTCAAAACTGCAGAAATTCAACAAAAGGTCTTAAGTAATTTCCTAAAGAATACCTGCAGCTCTAATAGTACTTCCATATGTAAAGTTATTTCTGTAGTAACAGATAATTCACAGCAACATTAATGTACGTATGTTGGGAAACTTAACATGATGTTATAATTTTGGGAAGGAATCTCTAGTGTTAGTGCTTTGTAACATTCATTCATTCATTCATCTTCTATACCGCTTTATCCTGTATTCAGGGTCGCGGGGGCCTGGAGCCTATCCCAGGAAGCTTCGGGCACGAGGCAGGGTACACCCTGGACAGGGTGCCAATCCATCGCAGTGCTTTGTAACAGTCAGAGGTAAAGCTGATACAGTGGTACCTCTGTATACTGTATGAACATTTTCGATTGGACATACATCTGGGAGCCGATGAAAACTTGAAGCAAGTTTACATGTTTTTTTGCGTGGTTTTTTTTTTTGCATTTTGTGCAAGATTCAGTAAAGACATAGCATAATGGGTTAGCGAGGATGGTAGCAAGAAGAAAAGGAAGACACTTTCAGTTTTGTTTTTAAAGCAGCCACTGCCAAGAGGAATCATAAATTAAGATTAAGTGAGGTTTAATGTCTATTTATTTCATGTAATTTACATGTCTTTTCTAAATGTTTTGATTGTTTTTATATGCAAAAATATGATTATAGTGTTGGAAATTGTGTGGAACAGAGTGGCTGGAACAGATTATCTGCATTTACATTTACATTATTTCCTATGGGAAAATTACTTTTGCAATACAAAATTTTGCCTTAAGAACTTGCATCAGTAACGGAATAAATTTATATGCTGAGGTACTGCTGTATTTTACACTATGGTTAAGTCTTCAGGACAGAGGACCTTTCCAGGTTTTTTTTTTTTTTGTGTGTGTCATGACAAAATGCTTGTGTTATTTGTAGTATTATTAATTTTTTTTAATGGAAAAAGGGAGTGACTGACTATTAAAGTTACAAAAGTATTTAATCAAATATCCCACAACATTAAATGTAACAATAAACAGACAAATAATTGTTATTTGTTATTTAATTGTTGGCAAATTGCTGCGTTATAAGAAGAATTAAACACTACAGAATGTGCTGAAACTGGAAAATACCCTAAAGAAAAACAAATCATGCCACATCAATGCATGCCAGGCCATCGTTGAGTTTTAACTTCTACCCATTGTTTAATTAATTCCTTAAATAAGAAATGATCAGGTCTTGGCACTGTCCCTAGGTGAAGTACTGTACCATGGTTTATTTACTATTTGGTCATTTCAAATGGCCAATGTCTTTTTATGTTAAATGACTTGCATCAGTGACCGCACTCTTGTATGGAAGTGTTTTTTTAATAGCAGCCATACTGTATGCATTTATCCCTGGACTATAAATATTAAAGTACGCTTAAACATGTGTGACAACTGGAAGAATATGTGGCGCAATAGTAATCATATATTATCATACTGTACATAGTCAGCAAAAAATAAATAAATAAATAAATGAACTCATTGTAACATATTGGTTTACATACATTGTTTACAGATATTGACAGAAGAAGTAGAAGATGCAAATAATTAAAGTAGCAAGGAGTAGAGAAATGGGTACAGTACAGTAAATGGGTTACAAATGCAGGCCTAGTCCTGAACATGAGACTTTCTAAATCAGATTATGCAGTAGAAAGATTTGTTCCCGTGAAGCAAAAGTATTGGAAAGCAGAGGACAAGCCACAAGTCCTACTGTGAGGAGTTGATACTGAGTGGAAAACACCAGGGAATTCTGTTCAACTAATTACTGCACTACTTGCAGCAGACAAGCAGCCAGTTTTAAAATATAAATGACAGTAAAAAAAATATTGCTGTTTGTCACTGATGTTGTCACTGATGTTGTCACTAAAGCCTTTCGAGGATTTTAAAAGCATGGCAAACACGAGACCTCTAATAGTGCTGGAACGGGGACAGTATTCTCATTATGAAGCTCGATTTAATGTCAATTTGTTTCAATCAGCATTAAGTGACTGCACGCATACACCTAAGAACATTGTGTGGACGCCATACAGACTGGTTCGCTTGGGAAATGGAAAAAGGAATGAAGAACAGCTGCAATTAATCTCACAGCATCTTGAACACTGACTAATATTAAAGACCAGGCCAAAGACACAAGCTGGCTGGGGTAGCGAGACCTCCTAACAATGGCTAACGAAAGTTCTTTCGAACCGGGAATGATTCATTTCTACCTCTTATGCATCTTAATTTAGCTCTACCTTAGGTCAGGCTTTTCAATCCCAGGGGAAGAATAATATTTAATGAGCCGCTAGGGTAGGTTAATGCCTGACACATAGACAGATTGTGTATGCGTGCAGGGGGTCACTTCCTGCTGCATTATTGCATACAAATGGCATGACTGCAATATAGAAGGCCAAGCAGCCTGGTCACAGCTGTCTCCTCCAGTTGAGAAGCATCGTGAGGCTGGCTGTGTTTTGCTGACCAAGCATTTTCCAAAACTGTTGCAAAAAAAGATCACAGGGTTCATTTCCAGTTTACAGCAAATACTTGAATTATATCCTTATGAATACATAATGGAGTTAGTCAGAAGGATAAGATTTGTACCAATTTTTCATCATTTTGTGTGTGTGCTGTGGGAGGGGGGGGAGACAAATCATTTCAGGGCTCCAAGCATTGTTCCTGTAAAATATCTTAATTCAGGGAATTTCTATCATAAAATTAAATTAATCTTTATTTATTCAATCACAAACATATGATATATTTGGCAGCCTTTTAGATCATGTTAGTCACGGTCCTGTATTCCGTAAAGCTCACATCACATGGCATATAGTACTAGTAGAGCAAGCACATTCACATGACTCACCAAATGTCAGTAAAGCCTTACTTAGTTATGCTAAGTTATACGGCCAGACACATTTTTCTGCTATTTTTCCCACTGACCAGTCACTGATCATCATTGTTCCCAATAAACACTAACTGATCACAACAACTAATAATCGATCCCCATTGCTCCCATCCAGCAAACACGGATTAACATTGTTTCCAAAAAACAATCATTAAGCACCAGTGTTCCCATTAACAAATTACCATTGTTCCCAATATCCAATCACCTCTGCTTCCAACAACCAATCACTGATTACCAGTTCTTGCAATGTCCAATAACTAATCACTATTTTGTCCCAATAACTATTATAATTACTGATGACAATTGTTTCCCAACAAATAAAAAAATTGCCAGTGATCAATCACTGATCAGCACTGTTGCCAAAACCCAATCACTGATCATCAGTGTTCCCATTGACCAATCACTGATCACCACTGTTCCCATTGACCAGTGACATGCATATACAGAGATAGCTTGCAATGTCAAAATTCCATTCTATTCTATTCTATTCTATTCTATTCTATCCTTTTTACACTAATACTACAGTCTCCTCTGATAACCTTACATCCTGTTCTGATTAAAATTTGATGACAATATATTCCAGTGCATATAAACGTATACTCTATTCTATTCTTATAAAACTGTATTCTGATCTATAGGTACAAAAACCTACTATATTTTATTACAATAAAACTGTTCTGTTATATTCTAAGAAAACTTCCTTGTTCATGTAACACAATGAACATGAAATGACATCATCTGGTGGCTTTTGGCAAATGTTCGTGCAGCAACTTTCCCATGAAAAGTGCTGGCAGCTCAGTCGGTGACAGTAGTCTTTTTTTAAAGGAGAACCTTTTAGCTCCTGCTGTAGATCTGGTGGCTGATTGGGGCTTATTAAACCTGCTTTAGAGGAGTGTAAAGTAACAGAGTAGGGTAGTAAAGCAGCAGAAGAAAGGAGCATGCTTTTAAAAGCCTTAGGCTATTTTCCTCTGGAAAGGCAACAGGAAACTGTCCCCCCTTCTCCCCCAGTGCATGAACACACACACACACACACACACACACAATCAAATGCCCGTACACTCTCTCTCACCTACTTTCCCACTGGGAGCAGCCCAGAGTGAGTCTCTGTTATCCAACATTCTCCCCCACAACCTGGCCTTAATTAGTGTGGTTAATTATGCCCTTGCAAATCAGGTAGATCCAAAACAGCCCTACAGAGACAGAACTGAGGCAAACAGTCCTCTGGCTCAACCCGTAACTGGAAACACGCCCCTCCTGCACAGGGCCATACCAATTAACCCAGTCTTGTCCCTTATATTAACTTATAGCAGGGTTATGAATCTTTGGACTCAGAAATAAAATCTTTTAAATGTATTCAATTAAAACATATAATAATATATTTTCCCATAAAATGTAGCTAAAATACTGATATAATTCCCTCTTGACATCAGGTTTTTTTTTTTTTGCCTGTTCCAGAAAATTCTCTTCGAACACCCTGTGCAGACATCATGTTTCAGTTTGTACTGTATATAGAAAAGCCTATAAAAAAAAGTGCTGTTTCTCTTACAAAGTGCACAGGAAAATTGGCCTTTGGTAAAAATATATAAATAAATAAATAAATAAATAAAATGTTCTCTAGTATTTGTTCAGTATAATGCTATGTCCTCTAAACAGTTTTAAAGAGATGGATGGAAGTCAGATCAGTAGTTAAATCATGTTCTACTCTGAAATGTAGTCTCACACTACTTCAAAATTTTTCCTCTGGAAGGCATTAACTATTCATGAAAATTAAAATGGATTTGGCAGATGCAGAAAAGTAATGCAATTAAAATACACACCTCCGTTGAAGATGATGTTTGATGCGTTTCAAAGCAAAATGAGATAAAGCCATTCTACTTGAAGAAAAACATGTTTTTGTGCAAATGCTTACAAATAAATAGAGAATATTTGTATATGTTTTATTTTGTGTCACAAGGTTCTTAAAAAAAACTTGGAAATATACAATTAAGTATCAATGATTTGTGTATTGTGTTTAAATAATAATAAAAAACAAAATGCAGCAAACTCATGCTTTGTGCTTTTGTAGGTTTCCCAAAAACCTTTTTCATTATGAAGATTGTTTAAAAATCATGACAAACATTAAAAACAATGTAGAAGTTCAGTTCATAATCATCATCACCTCTATCACTTTTTATTAGCTGATGGTATCAATTTATTGTAAAAGTCTATGATTGCCGGGGAAACTGCAATGAAAGTCAACAGACTGCAAACATTTTTTTTGGGGGGGAGCTTCAACATTCTCCAAAAATCTATTGCACACATTTTTTTTTTCAATTACAGTGACAACTATTTTGCCCAACCTGTACAGTAGTCTCACTTCACTGATCATGTGACAGAAAAAAGTGATGCGATTTTTTTCCCCAATGAAAAAACTTGTGTGCTTGAAGAAACCAGTAAATGGCACTTGTTTTGCACAGTCTTGTTTTGCCCTGAAATCCGGCACTGAAATTGCCTCTGATGCACAAGTGGGAAAAATTTCTAATGCAAAGAACAGTAATTATTAAAGATGAAGGAGAATAATGGAAAGTTTACAGTATACAGATTTGGCAGATATTTTAAAGTGATGCAATTAAAATACACCTCTGAGTTCAACGTAGGACTTAACTGAGGATGTGTTTAATGGGTTTCACTGCAAAATGAGATAAATCCCAGAAATTCCAAAAGCTGAAACACTATTTTACTGATTCATGTTTAATAAATAGATTTTAATTCATTCAACTTAAAATGGATTTTTACATCAAATGTATAGACTGTACACTGTATCCATATGCTGTTTGGTAATTTCTAGTTTGAATGAAAAAAAAAAAAAAAACTTGAACAATGCCGAGATACAGAGAGGACGGAGTACAGAGAAATCCATTTATTTAAAGTCTTCTTAGAAGTGGTCTAGCAGACTAGCAAAAGCAGGATGTGATGCCTGAGTACAGCAATCATGTGAAATATTTGTGTGTGTGTGTGTGTGTGTGTGTGTGTGTGTGTGTGTGTGTGTGTGTGTGTGTGTGTGTGTGTGTGTG
>JAQMYK010000039.1:26863153-26884637 GCA_030014345.1 Clarias buthupogon | reverse complement strand
GGAGTACCCGGAGGAAACCCACCAAGCACGGGGAGAACATACAAACTCCATGCACACAGAGACGGAAATCGAGCCTGGCCGGGAATCGAACCCAGACCCTGGAGGTGCAAGGCGACAATGCTAACCACTACACCACCGTGCCAGAAAAATAATTTGCCTCTTGAAATTAATTTCTATCATAAGGACAAAAAAATATTTGCAAATTCGAATCCCAATGATGATGATGCTGTGAGTCCCAATGTGCCTGATGGCATGTGGATAAACTCCATCCTAACCAATCCAGTTAACAGTGTGATAAGGGATAGCTAGAGGGAACTGGCAAAAATAAATAAATTAATTAATATATAAATAGGGAGCAATTATAGGTGAGTAGTATGGGAAGTGCCTTTCACTGAATCATGACATATTTGTGACCTGTCATGTATCAAGTCATGTATTAAGTTGCAGAGGTTAGTTTTGATCTATTGCCAATGAAGTGCAGTAGGTAAAATACAGATAAACCTTGGATTACGAGCATAAATCATTCCGGAAGCGTGCTTGTACTGTATATTAAAACATTTGTATATCAAAGTGGATTTTGCCATAAGAAATAATGAAAATTCAGATGATTTGTTCCACAACCCAAAAATATTCTTATAAAAATAATGAATACAAAATGTGAAGTAAAAATAAAACAAATTTATCTGCAAATTACCTTGAAAAAGAATCCAGACAGGGCAGTGTTTTTGTTAGTGCGTTTGTGTTTGTGCGCGCATAATTGTTTGTACACAATTATGTGTGTGTGTGTCTGTGAAGCTGACATAAGACGAGAGAGGAGAGGAGGAGGGAGGGGGCTACCGTGTAGGATGACACACACACACACACACACACACACACACACACACACACACACACACACACACACACATACACACACACAAGCTCGCAGACCAAGTTACTTGCAATCCAAGGTGACATTGCATATTAAATTGATAAATACCTTATATTCCTGGTCCTTTGGCAGAATTGAGAAGGTTTTAATCCTAAACATTGTTTTCAAGCACTTTAATGAACGCTATTCAAGCTGGTTACGCCAGTTGTGCTCGAAGGACATGCAATTTGCTATAAAACTGTGTTGTTGATAAAGATATTGGTAGCGATAGCAGAGAAATCCTAAATAGTTAGACTATATAAATTATTTCCTAAATAATAGGACATGATTTAAGTAGTATAAAATAGGATTTCGACTGAGGCCCTCCATGAAACAAACTGAACAACCGGACATGACAGTAATAAACTTGGTATCTAAATGGAGCTTATTGAATGAATAATCTGAAAATTCACATATCTCAAGTCACCCAAAATGTGACTTAATCCCTGATTTGATGTGATGGGTCGCATTTTTACAATAATGCATTAAGTACATGCTGTTTAAATAAGCCATACCATTGTGTTAGTTCAGTTAGAACCAAAGTTGATGACTTTCATTAATAAAATCAATCACAACCTATAGATAGCAGCATTTTAAATCCAAACCTAAATAAAGTACAGAAGTTAATGATAGAAGAGCAGGAACTACATCTGATCCACAAGCCTGAGTTTGTAGAATTCAGTTTCTAATGACAAAAACCTGGTGGAAGGTGATGGTCACGGCACCCAAGTGACCATGGAGCTCGGGAGGACTTCAACAGGACGCTCCTGTCAGCACCAGTGAAAAGATTTTATTTGTCGGCTACTAAGCATGACCAGTACAGTAAAGTCGCACATGTATTTAATACAAGTGTTCTTCGTGACTTGCAGACCCTCTGCGTGTGCTGAAGAATGATGACTGGCACAATCGTGCTTTTATGTTCCATCAAAAGGCTCTTTAAAACCTAATGACTTCAAATCTGCCAGCTTTCCATGCAGGGAGCTGGTTCTGTCCTTTACCACCACACTGGACAAGCATGATCAAAGTGCTTCTCAAAGAGGCAATTACACCACACGCTGAACGCACAAAACCTCTCAGCTGGTTATCGAATCAAAGGCTACGTCAGGCTTGCGTGTTAGAACCCAAACATCTGCACGTTTCCCCTGACAATGTTCAGGAGGTCAAGCATTGGGGCAGTCATCCGTCTTCATGTGGGAACACGCTCCCAGATGAAGCTCGCTACACCACACACACACACACACACACAGACACACACACAGACAGAGAAAACATCTCCAGAAGGGAGAAGCAGACAAAAAAGAAGGCAGCAGGTGTGGGCCCTTAAAATTAATCTATTTATGGCTGTGGCAGCGGATCAAAGCTCCACACATCCTTGATCAAGGCTGCTGGGAACAGCGCACACCAACCTCCTCATTCTAGAATAAAATAATAATAAAAAAACACCTGAGGTTTATGACTGATAATTAATGTGTATGCCACAGAGTCCAAACAGAGCATTCTTGAACAATCCTTTCTATCTCAAAAAACAGCAGAAAGAAATGCAAGAACTGACAAAAACATGATTTTTTTCAGCCAGTGCAGTATAAACCAAACATCTTGTGTATTTTTAGTGCATGTTGACAGACCCAAAAGGGAAAAAAATATTTTTTGAAGTGAGTGAGTGCCAGGAACATGATACGTTTCATGAAGACAAAAACACTGATCTTATGTCAAATTATTAACTCAATTTTATCTGTTGTCAATTTGAAGTAGACTATTTTATATGTGTCTCCTATTTTAAAGGGGACAGTTCAGTAAATAAGATTAATATAAAAGAGGATATTATGAAATCAGGAACTCTCAGGAGTTGAATAAGTTGATTTTTGGATACCTTACACTAATGATTCCTGTTAGCTTCTGCGAGTTGATCCGGCTTTGCTTGGTTAGTGTGATTCCTTTCCATATACAGTATGTCTGTAAAGCTGCACAGAGCTTTTGAAATTTTGATATATTGACAATTTCTCTAGGCCACTTCAAAAATGCCAACCATAAGAAATGGAAAACATATCCAGCGAGACGTAAATGGTTGTGATGGAGAAAGTGGACCTTTGCTTTGTACAGGGAGGTGGGCTGTATCCATGGGCAGTTTCCATTACCTTCTCCAGTAGTCAGCACTCGGTCCACACGCTTCCCGCTTCTCACGCTCCACCAAAATCTGCTCTCATCCACCCGCATGCCTCCGGAGTCCATCAATCAAACGCTCAGTGACAAAGCAGGCGAAGCCATGGGCCATCTCGACGCATGCGAAGGTTTGGCAAAAACAAACTGGCGGACGTGAGTTCGGCAAATATCAGAATAGAAAACACGTGAAATGGTTACGGAGAGGCCAGCAACAAACGTCAAGCTTAATGAAAAGCATTTGCCAGTATCTACTCACGTAGACTGTGGACCGGAGGAGCAGAGGTTGCATGAGATGTTTGAAACATGGTTCTCCCCGTTCCTGTTTGAGTTTAGCTGTATTCCTTTCATTCTGAAGGCACCGAAAAACACTTCTCTTAACTGCTATCATTATATTATTATAAATAGTTTAACATTGTTTCACTCTTCTACACCTGCTTCTGAAGAGCTACACTATATGAACCAAACCTGGTATTTGTCCAAACCTGTTAATTTGATATACTGAAGTGTTGTAATCAGGCCCCTTATCCTCAGTGAAGGGCAATCTTACTGCTCCAGCATATCAAGCCATCTTGGACAATGCTGAGAAGAAAAGTCAGAATTCTAAGAAATCATGATCAAAACTATTTTTTTTATTCTAATCCTCTCCTGTAATTTATCTTGTCTAGCAAGGTGCAAAAAAAGTCATAGCTCACATATCGTACAAGCTACATCCTATAAAGTACGCCTCTCATTGACAGGGCAGCAACATGACCTAGGTTCATCAACAACAACAACAACAACAAGAATGTAATGTTCTGTCCTTAAACAAAGAATATTCCTAATGTAAAAAGTCTGCTCACTTGTTTATTCATTGTGGCGAGGGGTAGTGAAGTCGAAGTTGGCTAGCTAAACGTGTTTTTCCTATGCGGTGGTACACTTATTGACAATCCACTCCATTGGATAATGATGAAATGATGAAAATTATTCAAACGAAATGAAGCTTAGATCTTCCCAGTCTAATGGGTTGATCGGGATCTAATGACGATTGGAAAATTCCACTGTTAAAAGTCCTAACCAAAAAAACAACAACAACAAAAAATTGCCTGAGAAAATTGGTTTGCTTGGATCAGAACCTGGCATTGTCTGAACTATTGCCCCCCACACTCCCGGAATCGTTGCTAATTATTTCTTTATATGTGCATAGTTCCCGAGTTATAAGGTAGCAGCACTTTGTCTATCCCTTTTAAATTAGCAAAAAATTTTGGCAGAGAAATTGGTTCACTTTGGATAACATCCCACTATCGTTTCGTTGCAACAAATCCATGTCTCTTTAAAACGAGAAATGAACTGGGAGAGCACTCTTTCAGCATCGTTTGAGTTCATCTGAATCACTCATATGTTACCCTCTTATCTCCTTGTCTAATATCCGGGCTAAACAAAGCATTTGCACAGCAGAACAGACCTGCTTGTGTGCTTTTGCTTTTCACCAGATATAGCTGAAGCTCTGATGGATTGATGGAAAATGTGCAGCAGCCCACTATAACTCCTCTATTCACTCTCTGTGGTCCATAGGTCCGGAGCTGGACTTGCTTTTCTATAATTGAAACGTGTAAAGAGCGTTGTTGTCAGCAGGGCATCCATTAATACGTACATATCTCTTAGCAACTGATACATTAACATGTGTATGGTACAGTGGGTTACATCAGAGAGAAAAAAAAGTCAGGACTTGGAATACTTAGTTTGTTTCTTCATTAAATACAAGTGTACCATTATGAATTGGCTTTCATAGTTTCATACTTGAGGAATAAAACCTGATTCTGATTTTGATTCTGAAATGTTGTTGTTTAATTAGTTATGTGCTTCAAGTGAGGTAGTGTCTCTACAGCAAAAGAACAAAGTTGATAAGAAAATTGTAAATCTGGTACTTTCAACATTCCTAAAAAAAAATGGGACTTGGACAAAAACCATTGGCCTCCACGGTCCCTAGATGGACTACATAGGTACATCCTAGATGGATGGACTAGATATAAAAGCATCATCCACCCAAGGTTCAGTCTTTGCAAGCAAAAAATTCATGGCTCACCCCTTTGTGCCAAATTGTCAGTTCAAAAGCAACATTTCTCATTGCAAAGAATTGGAGCCAGACAGGGCCAGACTTCATTCTGCACATGTTACGGCATGGGCGGCTTCTCTTGTGCGTCTGCAAACAGACTGGATCCATCGCGTATTGAAAATATATGGTGCGTCATGAAGAGGAAAATCAGACAACATCAACCACACAACCACAGACTGTTGAGCAGCTAAAGTCTTGTCTTGTGTCTACAGCACAAAATACTGTGAAAAGATTCAGGGAATCCAGAGACATCTCAGTCTGTGTGGGGCAAGGCCGCAAACCACTGTTTGATATTGTGACCTTTTAGCCGTCAGATGACATTTCATGAGAAACTGTTATGCTACTGTGATAAATATAGTCTCATGAGCTCGGGAGTACTTCAGAAAACTGTTGTCACTTAACGCAGTCTGCTGATGCATTTAGAAATGCAACCTGAAACTCTATTATGCAAGAAGTATCCCATATGTCAACTCTATGCAAAAATGCTGGCAGGTTTTTTGCGGGGTGGGCTGAGCTCATGTCAGATGGACTGAAAGACAGTGGGAACGTGTACTGTTGTAAGATGAGTTAGCTGAGGGAAAAGGACATCGAGTTCCTTGTGCCAAAGTTAAAATGGACCAGCTAGACCGTTATAAACAATCGATGTCATGGTATGGGGATGCATCAGTGGGTGACTCGCATACTGTATGTGCTGTGGTTTATACAGGGACTTTAAAGAAATACTGTCTACTGTATCAAGGAGACATCTTTTCCATGGTTATTTCAGCAAGACAGGGCCAGACTTCATTCTGCACACGTTACAACAGGGCGGCTTCTTCTCCGTGTGTCTGCAAGCAGACTGGATTCAGCTCCCTATTGAAAATCATCAACCACAGTTGCCCACGGTTTTGTTTAAGCAATGACACTTAACGTAGTAAATACATGGTCTTTATAAATTCAATTATGTAGTTTTACAATGATAAAATCAGTAGCAATTATCCAACCTAGTTCTTCAATCTAACTCTAAACACACCTGAGGGACATACTCACATATTTAAGTTGAGAGTTGTAATTAGTCGTAATTAATCATAATTAGTTGTTTTTGCATAGAAGGCATGGGAGGAGATGGCATCTCAATGGGAGAGTGTGCTAATATAGAAATAATATTTATGGTTATGAATCTGTTCTGGGTGTTTGGTTTATTTCTTTGGTTCCTACCCAGTTAATCCATCATCTTCTCTTAGCCTGCAGTTTTCACCATCTCTGAGTCCTGACAAACAGTAGCAGATGGGTGCTCAGTCAGATTATCCTGTAAACTGTGGGGAAGTTTTATTTGGAGGAGAATACACTGAATAAACTGAATCAATGGCATTATTTCATTCATTTAAGTCAAAATTGAGATTTAACAGCACAATAAAATAGATTATATTTATCTAATAATATTTTTAATGACCTATATTTAGTCTCTTGTGTGCTCATAACATTTAATACAAAAACATGAAATAAAAAAGAATGTGCTGGATCAAGTGCTATTTTATAAGACACTTAATAACAAGGACCTTTTATACAGTATATCCGTTCTATAAGGACCGTTCAAGTCAAACAGGGACTTGTGATGAAATTTCTCATTAATGAAGAAGTAAAACTGATTTCAAGCATAGTACAGTTCAGTGATGAGACAGTAAACATTTGAACATTTTAAAGAAGGCCATACGACCATGAGCCCACTGCAGTCGTTCCCTTGAGCATCTTTGACTTGTAGGGGGGAATTACTGTATACTGTATTACTTTAATGAAATACATAAAGGAAAATATGCATAATCAAAGGGTTTGAACAACAGGTTATGGAAATCAACTTAAGCATGTGTGTCGCTGGACTGTAAAGACACATATTTCAAGAAAATCAGGAACATCATGGAGTTATAAAGGGATCTACACAGCCTTTTTGTTTGTCAGTGCTACTTTACAAAATACATTAGTAAATGAGGTTTAAAAGCATGCCTCATTTCCCATTTGAAAGCTTTTGCATTGTTGTGCCTCTCCACATATTTATATTTTCAGATCATTTAGTCAGCATGCCTTTAATGATATAATACTGTAGAAAACTGACATGTCAAATGTGATACAAATGCTAATTGCTTTTGACATTAATTTATTTGATAAATACATACCCGGCATGCATGCAATTTCTTTCATGCTGTGATAGTGATATTTTGTAACCATTAATGTTTAATTTTATGTCCTGTAATACAAGTAAAAGGTTTATTATAATTGCTTAGAATAAACTACAGCCCAATCATTCCGCAATGCAAAATATTTGCATTGTTATTCATCTGTAAGAACTCTGAACCCTCTAAAATACTAGAAATATTTTCATATGCAACAACATTCCTTTAGAAAAGTCTAAATCAGGGAACTGAAGAGAGATATATCAGCACAATATGAGCTCGGGAAGTGAGTAGAATAACAAAAATGCCTCAGGAAACAAGCAAATTGGACAGTCTAGGGTTTTCTAAATCTAGTATAATGAAAAGGTGAAGCTTTAATGCTATAGGACACCTTACTGAAACTCTAGGAACTACAACGAAATGATATGTACTGTAGATACAATATGTATGATTTGGAATAAACTCTTATTATAGTCTTGAGCTCAGGTAGCTAAAGCTCTAGGATGTTGGTTTACTGCATTAGTGGCATTTAAAAGAAACCACATGTTCCCAAATATGTAAATCAATCGCAGCATTGCTATTACTACAACATTGTCTTAAGGTTGGACACCATAAAAACTGTGATAACTGAAACATGAATAACAGAGTAGGTAAAGAAATACAACACATGAAAGGTCATTTTCATCCACAACCATGTACCATGTACCATAGCGCACAAGTGGCCAACCTTCCGCAGTATTTTTAGCAGTGAAAAACGACAACAGTACACATTTTGCAGCAGCGACTAAATAGCAATTCTTAGAAGCTTTGAAGGATTTTCTTCTGTAAGAGGAATGAGGCATTATACACCTGAGCATCAAGGACACTGTGTGAAAAGACTCTTTGAATGCTGCTGACATTACAGAATTACTGGAGATGGAGATTTGCTATGCCTTATTAAAAAAATGTTCAATGCTGATGTTATAAAATGAATGGTGGCAATTTTTATAACCTGCCAATGCTATGGTGCATTGCCTTATAGTTTACCACTTTAAGTTTCTCTGAAATGAAGAGTATGCAAAAGTGTGTTACACTTTAATACCAGATAAAACATTTATAGAAATTAATATATTAAAAGCACACCATGCAGCTCAGCCTGTTAAACCTATAATGCCAAAAAGGCATTTCCTGGAGGCATCCAAGCAATTTATCATCTTGGCTTGAGCTTATAAATTGAGCATGAATACATATATTATCTCAAATCTTCATGTACTGTATTGCTACAGGATTACCAGAAGAATGAGTTTGAACTTAATTTGAAGTCATTGATTGCTTAGGATTTGTGGAATTATAAGATATACTTTAATAAGAGTGCTATTGTGTGCTATTTAATCAGCAGCAAATCAGAAAATTACAAATTCAAAAAACATAAGAAAAACATTATATAACAATAAAAGCAACAGTAAAGTCAAACACATGGCAGGAATTTCAGAAAAGCTACAGCAAAATCAGAAACACAGAAGCAAACTAAAGCGCTAAATAAAAAAAATTATTAAAAAAAAAGAAAAAAACTTGCAAATTCAAAAACACAGCAGACAATTTAAAAGCAGGACAGTAAAATTCAGGAGCTCCACAGCAAAATGAAAAACAAAGCAAAACAAATATAAAAACTCATGGCAAAACATACTGTAAAACTACTCAATAACAAAAAGAAAGCTGAACAGCAGGACATGACAGGAAATGTGGAAAATTAACAGAAAAATTAAACACATACAACTGCAAATTCAAAATCATAACAAATAAACAATAAAACACAATTGATAAAAAAAAAACATGACAGAAAATGCAGAAATTGAGCAAAATCAAATCATAACAGCAAATTGATGAGCATAACAACAGAACAAAAGATGATAGCAAATAAAAAAAAATAATAATAATAATTTGGAATTTTCCTTCAGTCAGAAACATGACAGGAAAGCAAAATCAAATCAAAACATACAATAACAAACAGGAAACAAACAAACAAACAAAAAATAATCAAATACACAAAATCATAAAACCAAAAAACAGTTAATAAACAGGGAATGGAGAAAGCTCACAGCAAAACCAAAAAACATGAAAGCAAATCCAGGAACATATTATATTTAACTGAAAATGGAAATGTTTATTGCGGATGAGAAGTGGTGTATGGCAATCAAAATAAAGTGTATTTAAAATGTATTTTTAGTATGTTATCTATCCAGATTAGTAACAAATATGAAGAAACAGATTAGAAACAAATATGTTTCTAATCACTATAATGAGGAGCAGTGCTGTCTTCTGTATAACCTGGACTGCTTTATTCGAGTTTACAGCAAACTCATATAAATGCTGTGCAAATGCTAATTTCTAAAATACCAGCACATCAATTCAGAAGTTTCCATTTTGGGTTGCAAATGCATGTTGCATTCAAAAGATACTGCACGTTTCTATACAAAAAAAGTCACATGTGATCATTCTCTAGGTTTGAATTTTGTATTTTATTTACCTTCATCATGAAAATCTTTTGCATAAATACCGGGTAACGTTTGCTATCTCTATGTATAATTTAAAGTTTTATATTATATTAAGGTTTTTGGTCTCAACACTGTGGTCTTTACTTTCCACTATGCAATTTATATGTGTAACCATTTAATTATCAACTTTAATATATATATATATATATATTTAAAAAAAAACATAGGATCATGCAAAAATCACACATTTCTGCTCATAAGATCTCAGGGGATTTAATATGGCAGGCAGGCCAGAACACATTCTCAGAGTTGTGTTACGCATGCACAGTGAAGATTGAATACTGAAACTGAGGACGTCATCATCAGACCTTGGACATACAGTAACTACTAACTCAAATTCTATTCAGAAGCAGTTTAATGTGCCCACGAGGTTATGCAATAAAAGCTTTGTTTTTACCTGGAAATACATGTGAAAAATAACATGAATATTACTAATAGGACTGTTCTTACAGAAATATATCAGCAATATACTAGTCCTATTTAATGTTTATTTTAATGAATGGTCATAAAATAAGTCATAATGTCAAATATAGACATAGATCTCATATTTTGTGACATTTCTTTTCATTGTGTTTCCAAATACCACATATATAAGGGCCAGTGGTACAGTAGCTCAGAGGGTAAAGGTTTTGCATTGCTCATCAGAACGTGCGCTGTTCAAGCCCCAGCTCCACCACATTGCTCCTTGAGCAACGGCCCTTACCCCTGTCGACTCCGGGGGTGCTTTGTCATGTCTGACCCTGTGCTCTGACAACAACTTCCTAATAACCTAATATAAGAAGTGATCAAATACAGACATCAGGTGTGCACACACATGGCTGCTTAATTTTAAACTCGCCAATCAGGCGTAAGCAAGAGGTGAGTTTGCCTGTTTTCAATAAAAAATGCATGGCAACGTTAGAGTAGGAGGAAGAGGACGATGATGACGGAGATTGAGGATGAGAGGAGGCGGATGCATAGGATAAGAGATAGGGAAGAGGTAGACCTGGAGGAGGATGTGAAGAATCAAGATGAGGATAAAGATGAGATTTGAGCGATATGGAACCAGTGTTCTTAGTCTGGGAAATTTTTTTGTGAACTAGTGTCAGGATACATTTATTAATGGAGATGTGAAATCACTTTGGTAAGTCTCTCTGGATAAGGGAATCTTCCAAATCTTATGACATACATGCAAACAACATCAATTACTACATATCAGTAGAATGTAGGCTCTATAGTATCTGCACTACATCTATAATTCTTGATACACATCCACTGCATTAATGTCTCAAAAAACTGCTTGTACACAGTCCTGTGCATCTATTTTGTTTGATCTGCACAGGATTGATGTCCCGTATTTGTCCTTGGTTTCTGTTTTTGACATATTTGTGTTTCAGATCTTGTAGGTTGTAACTTTCCCAGACATCAGTTCGCCACGTTATTACAACTGTATTTACCTGAACTTCGTTAAGTTTGATTTGCTTGTCTATTTAAAGTCAGTATTCTCTTATGTTTTGCATCTGTTTAGGCTAGATTTGCTTCGCTGTTGTTCCTGCTGTTATATTCATTGTTAATGTTACCCATGTCTTTGCCTTAGTTGTTGTTAGTGCTAGCATTAGCCTTAGCCTAAAATCCCTAGTCTCAGTTCTCAAGTACCTATTAGTGTCTTTTCGAAATGTGTAAGCTCCACTTCCACAAACAACTGTCTGCACTTGCATCCTGCCTCTCCTCCATACATGCCGTCTGTGGGTTGAATGACGTCAGGGCGGAATATTCTCATAGGAACAACGCATAACTATCATAAACATCACTGGCCACCGAGGTATTTTGGGGCCCACATGATGGTAAGATCACAATGTGCACTGCTGTTATGCGGAACAGAGTCCTCCACTGGCGTGGGAACTTAGGTCCAACAAGATTACACCAGAAGTCTAAATAGATGCAGAGCAGATGAGATTCACTGTCACTTGGAATAATGGATCTTTCCACTGATCTGCTCTGGTGCAAAGATGGTTTCATCAGCCTGCAATGTTTTCGACATAATATCTCCCACTATACCCTCTCCTCCGTAACCCCGCTGAAGATTTTTTTTTCTTTTCTGGCATGGCGGTTAACAGCCAAATGTCAGAATATCCCTCATTCAATCATGTGACCTAATAGATACAGGGCCTTTGGATGGATGGATGGATGGATGGATGGATGGATGCATCATTCAAGAAGATTTATTCCTCACTGTCTGACGAGACAGCATGTAGCCCAGGATGTGGATATCGTGAACCTTTACCTTGACAGTATCCTCCAGCTTCTCACCTTTTATTCCCTCCTCATCACCATCAAGCAAACTGGATTCAGGCTTTGACTGTTAAAAGAAAGTGTTCTTTTATCATTTAAGATAATTTTTTTCTCAATGAGTAAACCATAAAACAGTTTAGCACGTTCGGGTTAGATTTGAAACCCACAAATTTGGTCAAAATCACTCACTCACTCACTCACTCACTCACTTTTCTATACTGCTTTATCCTGTATACAGTGCCACAGGGGGCATGAGCCTTAGAGACGGAAAACACCTTTAACAGGGTGCCAATCCATCGCAAGCCGCTGTATTTGGTCAATATATCCCTATAATTTACTTTATACATCAAATCTGCACTATATCATTAACAGACACATACACTATGGGCAATTTGGGAACACCAGTAAGCCTAATGTCGTTGGACTGTGGGAGAAACCCGGAGAGCACAGAAAGAAAACGCAAACTCCATGCGCACAGGAATTGAACCCTCGACCTTGGAGGTGCAAGGCAAAAGTGCTATGCCACCCTGCCGCAGTATTTGGTCGATATATTCCTATAATTTACTTTAATCATCAAATTTGCACTATATTATTAAAAAGTTAAAATTTCTTTTGTTTTAAACAGAATGACACCATACGTATGAACAGGGTGAGCAAAATTTGGGTTTTATGTACTATTATGTAGTTTTGAATGTAATGTTTCATTTTGGTACTTACGTATCTGGGCTGTTTGTGTGCATGGTTTGCGCCCTGACAAACTGAAACCTGTCTATAAATCATGCTAAAGCAGTCTTTTTCATTACTCAGTTTTGTTTTCAATTTTTTTTTATCTCAAGTGTTTTATGTATTTTATGTCTCTATAAACCAGCTGCTTACGTTATTGCATTGTGTACAGCTGATAAGGATATTGGGTAATGATACCTGATATCGTGGGTCAGCCTGAAGTGTTACATTTAAACATTCAGAACCTCTGAGTAGTGTAGTACTGTCAGACGTTCGGCATTGTGCGTAAGCAATTATAGCGGAAACTCTCCAAAAAAAGGAAATGAGTTTGAATTGCACGTTATGACGCACAACTTGAATACACAGAGACGTGCATGTGAGCACAAAGGTTTGACATCAGAACTTAATCTTTTAAATAGCAACACCTGGAGTGTTAAAGCGGTCCTCATGCATCATCTCCTTTAGCCTTTATTTTCCCTTGGCATGCCACATCTTCGTGAGATGTCCTTTTTATGGAGATTTATGCTCCTCCATGGTTCTTGGCTTGTCCCGGTTACAAAATCTGACTGCTTCCCCAAGCTGTGGCTCATATAGAGGAGGAGGAGGAGAAGGAGGAGGAACGAGAGAGGTACGTGTTCTGTTGGCCCAGCTGAGCTCGTGTTCGTGGAGCAACGTGGGCTCTGGTCCAGCCTCCAGCACGCACACTGCAGCACATCTTCCTATCCCGGAGGCTTTCTCACTCACGGCTCTGCTCTGTCCCATCATGCTTTCATTACAGTGTTTAGGCGCTCCATTTTTTTTCCATGCCTAGGCAAAACTCCATCTGTGCACGCTTGTTCCAGAAGTGCAGAGCACCTGGGCTGAAGATGGGAGATGCTGGACTGTGTAAATTCAGAACATTGCAAGCGGTTCATGTTTGGTCTGCTAGCTGTCGCAGAATGTGGAAAGGTGTTTGCGAATGCTGACAGTTTGTTGAATGGAACAAGACACAGACTAATGTCTGTCTGCGTTAAGCCTCTTTGTCTGTTTGGGTCAGTTTTTTTTTTTCAACAACACGGACAATATATATGATCATAGTACAGGCTTGGCCCCAGAGAGATGAAAAAGGGCATAAGTTATGAAACCAATATAACATATAAACATATAACATTATAAAATATACAACAAATATATTAGAAATATTTCTAAATTCCCATACATGTATCTCAAAATTAAACTCACAATATTAAAAAACTAAGATATCACTTAAGGGTTAAAAATAATACTTACATTTCTAATAAATATATAATATATTTATTAAAAATTTAAGTATATACATAACATACAGTCAATCTTAAAGAAATTGAATTTTGTGGAAAAGTTGTTTTACTTAATGCAAAAAGTGAAACTCATATATTCTGCATGTTTATTGTTTATATGTATACATTTATGTTTATAAATATGTTTATATTTACTTTATGTCGAGTAAAATATTTCATGCATTTTCTGTTTTAATTTCAATTATGTTTTTCAAAATCCAATATATCCTAAACAAAATATTTCATTTTGAGTTTGAGGTCATTATTATTCATACTGTATAAATATCATGTATCTTTTGGTCAAGTTCAGTACACCCATGTGGAAGACTACTGACTTAACAGTTGTCAAGAAGACAATCATCAATACCCTCCACAAGGAAGATAAGCCACAGAAGGTGCTTTATTGAAAACATATTCATGGAAAGTTGACTGGAAGGGAAAGTGTGGTAGGAAAAGATGCATAAGCAACAGGGATGATTGCAGACTTAAATAGATTGTTAATCAAAAGTGATTTAAAAACTTGTGAGAGCTTCAGAAGGAATGAAGTGAGGCTGGAGTCAGTGCATCAAGAGCCACCACATGCATAGGCACCTGAAGGAAATGGGGCTACAACCCTAACCTCAAAGTATTGAAAGCATAAATCAATATACTTTTTAGAAGTTATACATGTCTGTACTGTAAATCCTCTTTTGATTTATCTTAGGAAATATAAATATATTTTACGATACAAAAACAAAAATATGGCACGTTTTGAATTCAATTATAAAAATAAATAAAAAACCTTTCAACAATATTCTCATTTTTTAACTGTCAAGTTAGTTTTAGAGAATTTATTCTCAGTAGTCAGCATGAAATGTGTATTGGTACAGTAGATAAATCAGAAATTCCTTAGCAAGTCTTCCATGTTAATGATTGCCTAACTGCTTATTATGCCTAATTAACTAAGTTAAACACAGGCTATGAAAAATAAGCAAGTATTTGAATCCCTGGGAAAAATGGCACCAATCCGATACCCAGTGAGCTATTCTGAAAAGCAAAAGTACAGGAGATGCTACCATTTCATGCCTTGAAATACTTCACACTATTTTGGAAAATCCATTTATCCTCACTTTTCTGCCAGATATGGTCACCTGCCAAGTTTGTATCACCAAGCACATAAACAACTAATTGTCTTTAAATTGTATATTTAATTTAATGTAATATGAAGAAATCAGGGGTGGCTCAAGACTTTTTCACACTACTGTATAAATTCCAATATTAAGGTAAGTATAGATTGACAAAAATACTTTTGTATGTTAACAAACCATAATTACTTAAGAATGTTTGAGTTCCTAAAGTTGTTGAAGAATAAAGTTGTTGTTATTTTTTTATTTTTTATGTCAACTGTGATAGCAACATAAAAATTATTATGTGATCGGTTTGTTCCTGGATGCAATTTGTCCATCTTTAAAATGTATTATTATCTAATTAATAGAAACTAAAAGTACAACTAATTTACAGAAACAACAACAATGAAAAGCAGATATACAAAATATTTTAGTATTTAATTATACATCTTATGATCATCATTGGATGCGGTAGTGAAAAGAGCAGATCAGATATACATATCAAAAGTCAACCACGCACAAAGTAAACAGGATTCAAATCCAAATAATCAGACAGAAAATGAATCAGGATGCCACAATTGACTGAACAAAGGGTGTAGCTAGTGCTGACGATTAAAAAGAAGTGATATTACAACCATGGCTAGACTAGTAGACAGGGTGGAGTGACTGCAGGCATGACAGTTTTCTACAAAGCAAATGATATTCCACAGAGCTGTCAACACACAGAACTCACAATGAGAACAGAACCTCAGAGACACTCCCCAATCACCAAAAAACCAAAGCAGCCACACCTCAAACCAAATTCAAAAGGGGTTTCGATGGATTTTATATAAATGAACTATTTTGAACTCCTCCACCCTTGCCCTAATTTGAACAGTTTATAACTTTTCATAAGAGTTGGGTCGTGTGGATTCTTATGAATTTGGGCATACAATAGTGTTGGTACAGTACGTAGGGAGTGGTGGAAGGCAAACACTAAAATAAATAATTAGTCTTAATTATAAGTGCTACTGCAGGATCTTCAGGACTATACAAATCCATTAAAGCTATGAAAAATATTTCTAAGCCTCATATTACTTGGTTAACTAGACCCTTAACTAGACTTGAGATTTAAAGACCTTCTACACATGGCCTGCTGAAGAGTCTGCAAACCCACACGGACGATTCGGTTAAACCATCTACTAAAATCACAATTTTCCAATAGCTGCACATTTTCTTGGATTAATACCACATCAAGTTTTGTACATTCATCACATGAAATAAATAAGCTAATAATTAGTAGTATTTACTGAAATACATGCTTTGGATGCTTTTTGGATACTCTTTGGATTTTCAGTTCATTCAGAAGCAATTCAGAACCTGGATTATGTTCACAGAGCATGGAAGGAAAAACTTTGTGCAATCTCAAGTTAAAAGTTCTATAATACATTTATTTTTGCGAGAGCAAAGATGGTGTCAAGTTCCTATCTCTAACATCCATTAGAACAGATATTACTGCTGGCCTCATTCATAAATCAGTATGAATGACACGACACCTCACCTCGCTGAGTGAGCGGTGTGTGACGCAAGTCTTTCACAGCCATTGCTGTAAGCGTCAAATGTGAAATTTAGCACTAACGTCAGTCTCGGTGTGAACATGACCGATCCAAGAGCGTGTGTCTTATTGGAATATTATTGAGGGAGGTTATAGGAATAATGTAGGAGGACAGGCCAAACCTGATTAAATTCCCATCATGACCAGGAAGAAAATACTGCCTACATTGCACGCATAGCTGCTGGAACAGGACAGAGGGTAGTGATTCATTTTTATTATTATTACTTTTATCAGAAACCACCTGCTCCTTTCAGTAAGAACAAAGTAGCTGTAGCTCTATAGTGGTTTTCTACTTAGATATTTACTTTAAATAGACGGCAAACGCAGTCCAATTTTATCTGTATAGTGGTTGTAACAATAGTTTGTTTTTGTTTTTAACAATAAAATGTTTTAAAGCAGTTTTGCAGAAATTGTAGTTGGAGTTTTAGATCCTAATGAACAACCCAGAGGTGACATTTCACAAGAAAAACCTCCCTGAGATGATATGATGGAGAAACCTTGAGGGGAACCAGACTAAAAAGAGAACTTGTAATCATCTGGGTAAAAAATCTTGCAGTCCATGGCATTCGCAGGTGGTACCCAATCCAAGTACTAACCAGACCCAACCACGCTTAGCTTCCAAGATTAGACATAATTGTGTGTTCTCAAAGTGGTAGGGCTACATTTGCCCTTACCAAGTAGCTAGCATGAAATTTGATAATTAACTAGCTGTTTGTAGCTAGTAGTTTAAAATAATGACTAGAGAAGACCAAGTTTAGATGTTTGTTCTTATACATACTGTCACCCAGTTCCAACATGGGTAAAAGTATGTCGGTAACCAGTCAGTAACCATTCAAAACCAGTCATAGAAGCATTTTTGGCGAGAAAGCACATCTGATAACGTTACGTCATCTCAAACTACACTTTGTCTGCCTAATAATTGCTTCTAAGACAATTATTGTCTTAACTGGCACTTTTTTTTTTTTTTTTTTACAGGTAAGACATGCTAAAAAGCTAACTAGCTTCTAAACCAAGTCTGACACCCTAATCACTTTGCAACCTTTAATCAACGGTATACCTGGTGTGTTGAACAAGAAATAGTACATTAGCTTATCGTTTAGAGTTATTTGGGATTTAACCCCCGGACCCCAGATGTCAACGGGGCTGATATTCTGAAGTCTAATGAGAATCTATGAGATGTACAGTACAGGACAATCCTTCACCTCCTTGGTTTATTCTCCTTACATTTTAACTACATAGCTCTGGTAAAAATTTAAAACTACTCTTACCTCTGTTAATTACACCAACAACTGTTGGTCAGTAATTGTTAGTTGACAGCGCCACCACTCATAGTTAGTTAAACACCATTTATTATCTGTTGTTTGTGAACTGTGGTATAAAGAAATATAACCCTCGAGGTTGTGCTGGATATCAGATGCGGTGGTAGGTACAACCTTAAATGTGATATGGCTTGATTATCCACCGCTCTATCTTTGGATTTTAAATGCAGTGACATCTCATTCAAGGTTTATTTTCACTTTGTGCACAACTTTCCTCCGATTCCTCCTCCAGACTAAGTGGTTACTTAACAAAATGAATGAATAGACGTAAATAAAACCAAAGTCTACCAAATACTATTAAAATTATTTTATTTTTTTTTGCAATTTGTGATGGAGAAATCTAAATTGGAGCTCTTGAAAATGAAGTCTCATATTACAGAAATATATATTTTTCTTAATCCTTGAACCTGCCTCAGTATGATTTTCAGTCGTGTACACCAAACAAGCTAGTCTGATTATCATGTCATCCCTTAACATAGCATAACCAGGATTGGCAAGAACCTCCCTTGTCCCCTGTGCTGAAGGCAGATGATGCTTTTTGCAGGTGACCCTAACCATTTGTTTCACCAGGTGATCGATAACTTATATCTCACAGTCACATCTCATCATCTATACCACTTTATCCTGTGTACAGGGTCGCGGGGAGCCTGGAGCCTATCCCAGGGGACTTAGGGCACGAGGCGGGGTACACTCTGGACAGGGTGCCAATGCATCACATGGCACATACACACGATCATTCATACACAATGGGCAATTTGGGAACGCCAATTAGTCTAATCTACATGTCTTTTTCGCTGTGGGAGGAAACCGGAGTACCCGGAGGAAACCCACCAAGAACACGGGGAGAACATGCAAACTCCATGCACACAGACACTAAACCAGGAATCAAACCCAGACTCTGTGACAGTGCTAACCACTAAGCCACCGCCTGATAACTTATATCTCTAGTTAAATTCGATCCATCTTCTTTTATTTGCTGCTTTGAGACTGGTATGAGAACCATTCTTCGCCATCCTGTTTTTCTTCACAACGAGCTCCCACGAGTAGTACATCCATTAAGCAGGCTATTCAAACAGTCCAATGCTTATAAGGATTGTGTTTTGTTTAAATGCAAGCCCATGTTCAATCTTATCCCCTTCGCGAGTATGATTTCCCTCCACATTGGAAAAGCACTACCAATATTTGTTCTAGTTTTACTACAGTTCTAGTCGTTATACTTTTTGGAAAGGTGTAGTATCTGGCTGCACTTGGGCACTTACCGGATTCAGCCATGTTTTCCTTTCCGAACAGACTGAGATGAGTTGGATTGAAGGAGCATCGACGAGTGTCTATTAAAAGACCAACAGGAAGACAATGAAAATACAGCCAAGCAGCCATTGCTTTTACATTTTTATGATGTGTTAAAATTGTACTAGTAAGAAAAAAAACAAACATTGTACCTTTAAAGAAAAAGATTATTGATTAATTTAAAACCCAGATCAGTAACTCTTACTCATTCTAAGTCATGTTTGGAGAATGAACCAATGAATGAAGCTGTGATTTTGAGACAATGTGACTGCTTCAGTCGTAAATGCATTAACAAGTACATCCTGACTACAATATAATATAAATATGTTTCCGTCCCAAAAAGATTTTGCAACTGCGTGATGCGTTGTTTCCATCACGAAAGGTTGCAGCATCATTCAGCAGAATCACTCCAGCACAATGATCCTTGTCTGACACCAACCAATTCCTCATGTACACACCAGGACAGGGGTATCTGAAAGATGATCCTAAAATGATTTTATTTTCATTTAATATTTACGTTCTTAATAATTATGTCAATAAAGGGATGTTAGAATGAGATTAACACGCACAAAACAAGGGTCATTGTTTTTTATATTTATGGAGCCTAAGTGCTTTCAAGTAGCATTTTACCACTAACTCCTTCTCATCCCTCTGCCTCCACACTGGCCTCCATGTCCTTCATGGCCATTTAAAGCAACCTAATTAAAAACATATTGTGGTGTGAATCAATGACTCAGACGTCCATACTCCCACGCATGGCCACGCGTATACACACATACATACACACAACACCAGCTTCTCAGACCCTTTTAATTGAAGACACTTGTGAACGGATGTGGGCACAGATCCAGGACGTATTCCTGAAATTCTTGCACTGGAGATGGAACCAGATGGACCGAGAACTAAAACCAGCTGGCCAAGGCAAGTGAGGGCTAAAAAGAGTCAGGACAGGCCTCAGGTAGAGCTTCTTGACACACTTACTATATATGATAGGTCAGGTGGTTTGCTTATGCTTTGAACAACTGTGGTTATTTATAGAGATTTGACAATAAGCATGATTAAACCTTAAAGTTTGCTAATTAAACAGCGATATCTAATCAAGAAATGATCGAAATGCTGCACTGTTTTTCTTATTTTAATTGCACTATGACAAGTCCAAGACCACCAATGATTCACCTAAAATATGTTGTGTCAAATAAAGTCAAGCCAATAATAGCTGTTCTATTACCACAGGAATCTTACCAGGAACTGTCCTTACTTTAAAGACTCAGGGACGTCAAACATATTTCCATTGGAGAAGGCTGATCCGTATTACTGGTTCTAGAGATAACATGGCAACAAGGATACTGCTGGCTATCCCAGGGCACCATACACACACCTCAGGGAATGTGTAGTCAATCTTCTAAAACATTTCTGAAACATTTCTGAAACCTCACTGAAAATGTCTGTGAACCATTTTTAAAAATGTACATGAAAATAGTTAGTAGCTTGCATGCTTAAGTGCAGTATACCATGCTCCTCAAAGCATCCATGAAAAGTTTTGGCAGTGTATCAGGGCACATTAACCTGCTCGAAGAGGCCGCTGTGTTTTCAGAATATAGATGCCATGAAGGAGTGCACCAGGTCTGTAGCAACGATTAAGTAGGTGGTCAAAGTGACGTCGACATGAAAGTCAGGAACCAAGGTTTCCCAGCAGAACACTGCCCAGAGCATCATACTGCCCACACCGGCTTTACTTCTTCCCATAGTGCATCCTGGTGCCAGCTTTTATCCAGTTAAATGAAACACAACCAACATGGCCATCGACATCTCACTCACTCATCTTCTATACAGCTTTATCCTGTATTCAGGGTCGCGGTGACCTGGAGCCTATCCCAGGAGGCTTAGGGCACAAGGTGGGGTACACCCTGGACAGGGTGCCAATCCATTGCACGGCACACACACATACTCACTCACACACTACGGTCAATTTGGGAACACCAATTAACCTAACCTACATGTCTTTGGACTGTGGGAGGAAACCGGAGTACCCGGAGGAAACCC
>JAQMYK010000039.1:26841121-26855116 GCA_030014345.1 Clarias buthupogon | reverse complement strand
CTCAATATCAACTGTTCAAATGAGATTAATGCATTTTTTGGACGCCTTCAGCATTCCTTTACAATGTAGAAAGAAATTAAAATCAGGAATGATCATGGAGTTAGAAAGTGACCCCAAACTTTTGAACGGTAGTGTATATATATATATATATTTATTTCTTTTTATTTATTTATTTTTTAATCCTTATTAATTTGCTTTCCACTTATTCATGTTCCATCATTTAAGCCTTTTCCAGTCTCTCAGTCTCTTTATTGCTATTTATCATACCAGATTCTACCTGCTACAACATACAGGATAACATGTGCTTCCTCCACTGCACAAGAGGACAATCACTGCTTTACTAGAACATTAAGCAACACGCTCAAGACAGCGTGAGAGTTTTTATACTAGCTTTTTTTCAGTTATAATGCACGTGTTCAAGTCACACCAGGAGTTTTAATTGTGCAGAATAATAACAAAAACACAGTTATGAGAGTAAAAAAAAAAACCTCCCTTTATTTCTCTATATAATCACCTGATGCACTTAAGCCCAGTGTTTCATTAGCGTTTGTATATTATCAAAGTAGAATGTTTTCTAAGTACACCAGAGACATGATTGGACTGCCTGCTTAATCGCTGGAACTCCTTTAATGGCTTGGATCGAGGTCAGGACTGTACAGGAGATGTAGCAATAACTATCAGCCAAGTTCAAGACCCCTTAATGTGCAAGTGGTGTTGGTGAATGATTGTTTGTACAGTTCCCACAGATGGATGCGTCTCTTCCACAAGCTGGCAGCAAGGTATCCATCGATTTTCAAAGAGCAGAATGTTCACAGAACGTTCACAGGATCGACTGCAGTGAGGATCGTCATTCATGTACATATGGCTTTCTTTAAAAGAGGGCCTGAAGTCTTTCGTAAATGTCAATCTGTTTTAGTGATCAAGTCCAGGTTTGACTTTAATGCCCAACATAGAATATCAAGAAACATGTATATATTTTTCCAATTAATTAATAATTTTTTTAAATTTTTTATTTCAGAAGTCATTAAGTAGCATGTTTGGGGACAAATGAATGTCCATAGATGTGCCTTTATGTCTGTATACTTTCAGCACTGGAGATTTTTCCATTAATGTGTTACAAGGTTATTTTACTCCATCTAATACAGTATAGCTGGCAATTTCGCTCTTGAGTATACAGTAGCAGAACACTTTATTTGGCTGCTCCAGTAACGTGTTTCATATTCAGTAAGAAACACCTCTATCTGTTTGGTGAGAAATATTCAACTATTGACATTATTATTATTATTATTATTATTATTATTATTATTATACGCAAGTTCCACAAGCCCTATCAGTTCCAGGATAAGCATGAAGCCGAGCATCAACCTGATTAGCCGACATTATGCTATAATTGTACACTGTGCGGTGACATTGGGCAGCACAGGCTACTCAGCAATGTTGACATGGCTAGAAAGTAATTGCGCATCACTAAATCATATTTACCTGACTCTTTAATCTGATCTCAGCCTTGAGAATTTAATTATAGTAAAGAATCATTTGGTTTTGGTTCTGTTTTTCGGGTCACCCTGTTTGACTGACCTGGATCAGGCAAAAATCTCAATTAAAAAAAAATTCCCACCAACCACATTTGCGATGCCATCTGGCCAAAGCAATCAGAGCAAAGAGTTATTTCACATATCAGCACACACACGCAAGTATAAGCTTGGGAACTGTAGTTAATCTGCAGAGAAGTAGAAGAGGAATTTAAAATTCTTTGAGATTGAGGGTTTTTTTCCTTCACATATCATATTAGAGCAACCAATCAGGAAGGGTGAAGCCTGCTGGTGCTTTGTCAAGAGGGCAGTTTGAAAGTCTCACAATTGTAATCTTGCACAATCTCGCAATGATAGGGTTCCACTAAGGAGCCTTAAGGTTCTAGATTTAACCTATGTTTAAAAATCCACATTTACCAAAGAAAAAACGGAAAAGTTTTTTTTTGTTTTGTTATGATGTTAGACCTCTTGTCCTCTTCTGTCTGATCACCTTTCTCTTAATCGGAGTGACCTCTTAAAGTATGTCCTTATGGGTAGCCATAGTGAACAAGTGTTCCCTGAATGCTTTGGTAATGAGAAAATAAATAAAGAATAATAAATTAAATCCTATTGAAGATTTTAGAGAGACACATTAGACAACACCTCCTCCATTATAAAAAACAAAGATAATAATAATAAAAAAAAAAAGTGAATATAATTCAGAAGACAGTGTTCATCCCTCCAATACAATAACAGACACTTGTTAAATATATTCGAATGAGTTCTAGTAACGAGCGTTGGCCCGACACCTCATTATGACCTGTTTTTTTTGTTGCATGTGTACTCATAAACAGCATCATTTTAAGCATCAAACTAATATTGTGTGTATGACAGGTACAATCAGTCAGATTTACAAAGCTATAAAGCTTTAATTTCCTGTGCAGGCCATCACAGGTGTGGACACAAAAGTGCTATTCACGAAGGCCAAGCTAAAATGTGAAATGAACAAGCGGCCCTGACAAAAACGTGGCACTCTGAGTACATTTTTCTGCCAGAGTAAGTAAACGCTCAGCAAGCCAATCATCATTAATGGGACGCAGCCAAACGACCATCATAATCTGACAACTGTAACTTGTTGCCTGCTGTTTTTGAAGAAGTATTCTTTTGTATTCATCCATGTGAACCTGCCAGGACACTCCCTTTCGTTTTTCACTTTTGAAGCATAAAATTCTTCATAAATCCTATATTGATCTAATTAACACTTCATTTCATGTAACCTTCATTCGGCTTCCACAGTTGGAAATCTTTTCCCTTTTCCTTCTTGTGGTTCGAACTGGACCGACCGAAAGCATGCAGGGTAATTTGCACTATAGGCAATCTATTACTACTGTTGCCACATCATGCTGCTAGCTTTATGAATGCGCGAGGTACTTAGTCATAAGCTTTCCGGCCCAGTGTGTTTACTTCATTGCACCAATTCCACCTTCCTGCCACTGAATCATTACAGATTTCCTTTCCTATGTATACCTTTGTGCAATTTAGTCAACTTGGCAGGATGATGATACTATCAAAAACCTTAAACATCCATTTAAATGTCTGATACAGGAACTGTCTGAAATAGCAGGAAATTAAATTACCTTTGCATTTGAATCCCAGATATCCTTCCATATGAAAATGGAACCATACGGTTATAAAATGCTAAGTATAAGTGTCTTTGTATAATGCAGGTAAGAAAGTTCTGTGTTTTGAAATATGATTATGAGATCATATTTGTGTTCTCAAATCAAGGAGCTATTGTGAACAGTAAATTACGAGTGCTGATTATACAGGTACTTGTACAGGATTGGTATATAGATACAGTAAGAATTAAAAGTCCATTGATTAATAAAACCTTCAACTTTAACAATATATATTATATATATTATGGTCAAGCATATTGAAGTAGATAAAGCCAAATTTAGCATAATTATAAACATTACCCAGGCTGCAGATGATGACTTAAGTATATATTGTGCATGAGTGAGAAATAAAACACTTGGTGGTGTGCCTTTAAGGGAAAATGATCCACAACAGGGTGGTGTGATATGGTCAGGTAATACCATAAAGTGCTTTTTTTTTTTTCTATAACAGCACATCCTGAAGTCTTCTGTTTTTTGTTTTTTATAGCACAGCAATTTGCTAAGTATTAAATTTTTCCAATTTATTAATTAAATTCACATTTCCCCTTTTATCTATTTAAAGTTATGCTTAATGTGATTTCTTATTATCACTTAGTTTATAGCAGTCATTCTCTCAGCGGACTCTAGTAAAAGACCAAAATAAATAAATAATCCAGACAAATAGAACACTGCAGCTTGTGATGTCACTATGAACATGTGAAATGCACATCCTAAACATTTTCCCTGTGACTGATAAATCATTTAACTTTAAAATTATCATGATTAAATAAATCGAGTTAAATAATTTTTCTAATCAGTATATTATTAGCTTTAAATCACTCACTCTAACTCATCTTCTTTACCACTTTATCCTGTATTCAGGGTCACGGGGGGCCTGGAGCCTCTCCCAGGAGGCTTAGGGCACGAGGCAGGGTACACCCTGGACAGGGTGCCAATCCATCGCAGGGCACACACACTCACACACTATGGTTAATTTGGGAACGGCAATTAGCCTAACCTGCATATCTTTGGACTGAGGGAGGAAAAACGGAGTACCCAGAGGAAACCCACGAAGCACGGGGAGAACATGCAAACTCCATGCACACAGAGACGGGAATTGAGCCTGACCAGGACTCGAACTTGGATTAACTTTGCTAAACACTACACCACCATGCCGCCAGCTTTAAAACAGATTTAGAATAATGGTAACACTGACTGAGCAAGGTGCTGATTCATGGATGCCCCATCGGGGCCTGTGGGCTGTGGCCGAACTCCAACTTCCAGCTCCTAAAAGACCTCGGTCTTGGACGGGCTAAGTCGGTGGAGTTGGCGAAGAGATTGAGCCGTAGGACCCTCTTATATTCCTCGGTCAGGCAGCGGGGAGCAGTGCTGAACCGCCATCCGTTTCCGGTCCCCCTCACAGGTTGAGGGAGGCTGCAGCACACTGGCTGGAAGAGCTTCCAGCAACAAATCCGAACGTTGAGGTCATTGCGGAGTGGTTGAGGGGCGCAGATTGTGTACCTGCACTGATGGAAGCGAATGCGCTCACGTGTCTCAGGAGTCTGGTGGGCGCGAGGGGTGCACGGCGGAGGCAGGGGGAGCCTAGAAGGAGACGTGAGGGCATGAACGAACCCCAGAGAACCTGGGAGTGGAGGCTCGCGGTTAAGAGGCGTGCCTACAGAAAGCATCAGCGGTTGTACGATAAGGCACGATCTAAGCTCGCTACGTTCGTCCTGGATGGCGCGGAAGGTGAACGATGTCCTGTCCCGATGGGGGAGCTCTTTGAGTTCTTTAGGAGAAATTGTCACGACTGTTCAACACATGGCTGTTCACAGGAGTCATTCCGACATGCTTTAAGCGAAATCGCACGGTGCTGCTGCCCAAGACCGGGTCCGCAGGGCGTTCGGATGTCGGCTGCTGGAGGCCGATAACCATTGGATCCGTGGTCTTGAGACTTTTTTCTAGGATCCAGACAAGGAGGCTCGCGCGCGCGTGTCCTATCCATCCTAGACAGAGGGGCTTCATCGAAGCTCCCGGGTGCTCTGAGAACATTAGGATGCTGGATGGCCTCATCGAGCACGCCAAGAAGGAACGCAACCAATTGGCAGTAGTCCTTGTAGACTTTGCGAAAGCGTTTGACTCCGTCTCGCACGAACATCTCCTGTCGGTTCTGAGGGCGAGGAATGTGGATCGTCATGTGGTGTGCCTGATCCAGAGCGCGTACACAGACTGCGTGACAAGGCTCGAAGTCAATGGGGAGGTGTCTCCAGACATCGACATGAGGGTAGGTTTGAAACAGGGGGATCCCATGTCCCCGCTTCTGTTTAACATCGCCCTGGATCCCCTGATCCAGGCCCTCGAAACGCATGGAAGTGGTTATTCAGTGCATGATCGGAGCATGGCGTCTATGGCGTTTGCGGATGATCTGGTGATGGTGAGTGGGTCGTGGGATGGCATGGTGCGGAACATCCGGGTCCTCGAACGGTATAGTGGCGTGTCGGGTCTGAGTGTCCAACCGGGCAAGTGCCATGGTTTTCTCATACGACCAGCAGCGGGCTCATATACCATCAATGACTGTCCTCCGTGGGAGATCAATGGCAGCCCGCTGCACATGATCGAACCGGGGCAGTCGGAGAGGTATTTGGGAGTCATGGTCGGCCCCTGGCGGGTGGTGAGAAGCCTGACCTTGTCCCCGAGTTGGATCAGTGGATCACGAGGATCAAACGAGCCCCTCTGAAGCCTTACCAAAGTCTTCGGATGCTCAAGGATTATGCGGTGCCTCGTCTCATCTATCAGCTCGATCACTGCAGTGTGGCTGGACCGACACTGACGACCCTCAATGGGAGAATCAGGAAAACTGTGAAGGATTGGTTGCATCTTCCGCAGTCGACCTGTGATGGACTGATCTATGCGCACTGTCAAGACGGAGGCTTGGGCGTTCAAAAATTGGAAAGTCTCATCCCCTCGATCCAAGCAAGGCGCCTATTCAGGCTGCTCAACTCCTCCGATGAGTTGATTCGAACGCTGACAGCAGAAGTGACGGCGGAGGGCGAGTTCGAAGGGCTATGGAGGAGAGCTGGTGGAACCTCCGACAATCTCCCCGCCCTTCCTGGTGGAGACGGTGCTACGGCATCGCTTCATGGGGGGGGGGGGATTCGGATCGGGTGGGCAACACGGTCGGAGGGGAAGCCAGCTCGCTGACTCCAAGGTGTCCGGTCCCGTGCGACTGGCGGCAGAAGGAATTTCTGTCTTGGGCGGCTCTCCCGGTGCAGGGTGTGGGGACGCTCAGCTTTGGGGGCTCCAAGGTGAGCAACGCGTGGTTGTCTGACCCGCGGGGGTTCAGACAGAGGCACATCATCTCCAGGTTCCTCCAGGTTCGGGCTAACATATATCCGACCAGAGAGTTTGCGTGTCGTGGCAGGGACTTGGTGGCGGCCACCTGCAGGCACTGTCAGGACAGATTGGAATCCTGCTCACATATATTGGGTCAGTGTCCGGCGTTTCAGGGGCCTCGGACAACGCGGCACAATAAGATATGTGACCTACTGGCGAAAGAGTTGGAGAGTCTGGGCTGGACAGTATTCAGAGAAAGGTCCTTTGCCACTCCCAGCGAGTTGGCGAGGAGGCCCGATCTGGTGCTGCTCAGGGATTCTACCGCTCTAGTTGTAGATGTTACCGTGCGGTTCAAGTACGCCTGCGACACACTGATTGTGACGCAGAAGGAAAAGATCAAACGGTACCAGCCCATAAGAAACACAGTCGCCGAAACACTGGGAGATTCATAAAGGTGTTGATTCATGGATGCCCCATCGGGGCCCGTGGGCTGTGGCCGAACTCCAACTTCCAGCTGCTGAAAGACCTCGGTCTGGGACGGGCTAAGTCGGTGGAGTTGGTGAAGAGATTGAGCCGTAGGACCCTCTTATATTCCTTGGATATACTAGGCGACTACTGGTCTGTCTCGAAAAACATGTGAAGGCGGAAGGATGTGCCCCTCGAGGTGGAGTCCTGCCCTCTGCTCGAGCAACGGTCGAGCACGGACGGTCCCACCGTCCACTATGGGCCCAGTGGTTCTACTGGGCTGCGACTCTTCGGGGCTGCCTGATGCCTGAAATGAGGAGAAGTTGGATTGGCCTCCTCCGTAAGGGGTGCTTGACAATCATGCCTAACCCCCAATCTCGGTGTATGCCTCTGCGTGTGGGTGTACATTTGTAAGAAACACAAGACTTTCGCTCGGTGTGTCCTGGGCACACTTAAAAATACACGGTCTACGTCTGGGTCCAAGGACCGGCCTAAGGGCGGGTCCCAGCAAAACTAGCGCATGATGGATATCCCTCTTGCAGTTTCCCGCAATCGCTGGAGCACTGAGGCCACTGGGCGTTGTTGGTCCCGCTGTGTAGTATGGGTCCGGCATGCGTGCCGGACTGCGGCTCTTTGGGGCTTCCAAAGTGCGCGGGTGTGAGCGACGACCACACCCAAGTATCGAGTCTCGGTGTATGCTTCCACGTGCGGGTGTACACTTAAACAAAGCATGGGGCTATTGCTCGGTGTGGGCCATACGTGTGGGTGCACACTTAAACAAAACACGGCGGAGTCTAGGCTCTGGGCATCAACGGTGGGTAACCTAAGTTTGAAGCCGGGGTCAGAGGGCGGAACAAAATTGCAACAGGTCTAATAACATCTAGACAGACATTTCTGTGTTGGCTACGGCATATTACAAGTGGGTGAGTAGTGTAATCCCGGTCCAGCTCGGTGTGGGCCCTACGTGCGGGGGTACACACTTAAATGACAGCACAACCAAATTCCCACGTCGAGGTAGGGTCGAGGCCGCTTTGGCAGTGCCTCCCCTTCTCTTGGCTAGGTGGCACCTTTGTGCGGAGGTCGAAGGGCGGTCGTTTTGTTAGGTAGTGGGGCGATCGATGAAGGCCGGAGGGCGGTGACACGTGGTGTACTCGTTATGATTACAACTACCGTGTCGCATGTTGCGACTCTTATGACTGGGTGATTAAGCCTGTCACTAGATGGCGTGACACCTGACGAGCAGGTAAACTCGGAAATGACCCTTCGGGGTCACGGATCGGTATACCAGTAAACCGGTGACAGGATCATGGGCACAGAAGGTTCATCTATGTCTATGGAGACCAAAGGCTAGTGTGTCTGGTCCAAACCCAAATTTCAAAAAAGGTTCAAGGTTGTTGATCTGGTCTCCAAATTCTCCAGATTTCAATCTGATCAAGCATCCATGGAATGTACTGGACAAACAACTCTAATCCAAGGAGGCACCCAAAAGATCTGAAGCACAGCAAAGCACACACCCTAAGGTCTTTTGGAGTCATGCCACGAGGGACCAGAGCTGCCCAGGTGCTGGTGGTGGGAACCTACACAATACAGAGGTTAACATTTTGCATTTTAATGTTGTGGCTGATCGGTGTAAATACATACACAACGTGCGTTCGAGTCAAACTAAGACTTTTGATTGTGCAGAATAACAGGACACAGTTTTGAGAATAAAAACTCCCTATATTTCTCTATATAATCCCCTGTTACACCAATGCACTTATCCTAGTGTTTCACTAGTGTTTGGATACCATAAAGGTTCATAAAGTTTTCTAAAGACGCCAGAGCCATGATTGGACTGCATGCTTCATTTCTGAAATACTGGCCTCCCAGAAACTCCTTCAATGGCGCACACATGTGGAAAGAGCTTGGTGCGAGGTCAGGGCTGTACAGGGAACGTGGCAATAACTCCCAGCCGAGTTCCTGTAACGTGCAAGCGGTGTTAGTGAATGATTGTATGTACAGTTCCCACAGACAAATGCGTCTCTTCTGCAAGGATATATGTTGATTTTAAAAGATCAGGCACTCCATTCGCTGAACATTCACGATTCTCTAAATCGCCTTCATTCGCATACACATTATGAAAGCGATTTGTCTTTATGAAAAATGGTTTATTATGATGGCATACAATGTTACAAATTTTGTATCCAAAGGTAATGAAAATAATAATTACAAATAAGTAAGTGCAGTGATTTTCTTTTACCACAATGTGTGAGTTTTGTGCTTATAAAGTCCATATACTGTACAAACACACAAACTCATTCATATGCTTTATCATGTTCTGGTTCAAGGTCAGTCTGGAGGTTGGAATGCGCCCTGGATGGAAAGTCAGTCCATCACAAGGCACTGTACACACACACACACACACACACATATTCACACCAAGAAGGACAATTTAGCATAGATAATCTACCTTTTGTGAGAGGAAATCTGAGAACCCGGAAGACAGCCATACAGACACAGGGAGAACTTTTAAGCTCAGGGCTGCACACTGAACAGCCATGAGGTGCCAACAATTGTGTATAGGAAAGATAATCACTAGACAAAATGACAAGTTACATGGATGTCAAGTGTGTGTGATAGATGTCAAGCGTGTGTGTGTGTGTGTGTGTGTGTGTTGGGGGGACGCGTTATTCACACTCCCTGTTTAAGTTGAACACTTATTCCTTTTTAAGGGTCTGTCTTATGGGATCATCTGACAGGATCACCCTGAGCCATTATTTCTAAACTGGTTAAAAGACGTCACGTCACTGTCTGGCGTGCGCTACCGCACGTTCGCGGCTTATCATGTTGCCAGATTGGGCGTCAACCCCTCTGTATTGGTCCAAATTTAGTTTGGTTGCTGGATTTTTGAGGGTGAATAAATGGTATGGGAGGATTAAAAAAAGAAGAAGAAGAAGAAGAAGAAGAAAAAGCGTAGAATAGGATAGGATACTGCAACTTTCAATGTTGCAACACAATCACAGTAGCCAGTATTGTTTTAAACAGATGTGCTGATGTTTAATGAACAGCTCCAGGAGTGGTTTCTGATTTAAAAAAAAAAAAAAACAAGGTGTTGGAACTTCTGAAAAATGCCATATTGTGTGTGTGTGTGTGTGTGTGTCTATACGCACATATGCATGTACATGTGTACATTGTAATGCACGTATAATATAATGTGTGTGTATACAATATATATATATATATATATTTATTGATGTGTTGATGTTTAATGAACAGCTCCAGGAGTGGCCATTTAGTACCTGTCTCTGTTAAAAATAAATAAATTAATTAATTAAAAAAAAGGTGAAAATGCCATATTGTGTGTGTGTGGGTGTGTGTGTTTGTGTGTGTGTGTATATATATATGTATATATACACACACACACACACACACACACTGTATACACACATTATATTATACGTATATTAAAGGTTCAGGCTGATGAATGAAACAAAAAGGATTCGCTTGACAGCGGGGGTGGGGGAGGGGGGGGTGTACAGAGTCACTCATTTGTTAAGCATAATAATGAATCGAGCTGGTATATGCCACCATGCAAGATGATAGAGATTACACTGTTAGCCATGCAAATTGTCCATTTGATACAACTTTATATGCTGAATGAAGAGCTGGCATGAAGCAATACATGAGAATCGGAATAAACTTTGCCCAAAAGGTTGCAAGTGCGCGTTTACTGATTTAAAATAAAAAAATGTAAAGATAAAAAATTAAAAAAAATCCAAGACCATAGACCTACATTTTTAACCTCCAAGTCTAGTGAGTGATAGCCTATGTAGTAGTGAGATGATGATGATGATGATGATGATGATGACAAACCTTCCTTTGGCTAAAACAACATAGGCTGAGGCAAACCAGGAGACCAGGAAAGCGAGCGACATCTCCATCTCATCCTGCTTTTGCCTATTTAGATTTCCACGGATCGATGACAGACGCGAGGCTACACCAGGGATGCGTTGCTTAACTACAGTGGAAAAGGGGTGGTGGTGGCGGCGGCGGTGGTGGTGGTGTTGGGGAGGGCAAAAAGTTTCAGATGTGCATTTTAAATGCCCGGATGCCGGGTTGTGATTGGGCTCTAGATGCTTGTGCATGGCTATATAAAGGGCGACCTGCGCTCCTGTCATGCACGCGAGAAGGGAAATTGGCGAGCACAGGATCTGCACACGCGCACACACACGCACGCATGCACAGAGATCGAGAGAGCGACAGGGAGAGATCGAGAGAGAGAGAGAGAGAGAGAGAGGGTTGATGATTGCCGGCTGCACGACACGAATTTGGTCGGCGATTTTTTTGTTTTTTCTTTGATCTGCATTAATTCCTGTTCTTAAAGCGTGCATCGTTGCAGCGTTGTAACATCTGCCAGATCCACAGGGACGCAGAGAATCTCGAGCAGTTATTCTTCTTAATAAGAGAAGGAGAGAGAGAAAGAGAGGGAGAGAGAGAGAAAGAGAAAGAGAGAGAGAGAGAGAGAGGGAAAAAAAAAAACCCAGGCTCAAGAGATGCCCAAAAGGAGCGGACTTTGGTTGCTGCTGCTGCTGCTGCTCGTGCTCCTGCTCGGGCTGCTGGTCGTCGCATCGGCGCACGAGCAGGACGTGAACGAATCGTACTCGCCGCGGAGAGCGCGCGCCTCCGCCAACAGCCCCGGTAAGTAGCATCCTCCTCCTCCTCCGCTCGCAGCGCTTTTTTGGCGCTGCACATCCAAGCCACAAGCTTGGCATCGGCTATCACATTTTCAGTGAATTGCTTTTGGATGTTTGTTTCACAGTCTGGCCAAATGTCTTGCACATGCACTTGCAGCATAGACTAAAAATATTGTGCCTTAAGTGACTTAACCAAAAAAAAAAAACACACAAAAAAAAAACGTCTGATTTGAGTTGGTTTGAGAATCAGACATGCAAGCCGTATGCTGTGTGCACCGTTATACAGGATGCAATCCTGCACTTGTCTCGATTCAGCATTGCACATCTAGCATGCACTGAATTCAGCAGCATTCCTTGGCCTATGAACGGCTTTTTTGTTTGATTTTTTATTTTTTTTCTTCCTTCTGAAGCTGGCATGGAATTTCTCCCTCCACAGTTTGGAGCGCACTAATCTAAAAAACCCCTCTATAGGATGCACACTAAACCCTATGCTGTTTACATTGGTTACTATGTGCTTATGTACATACTGCTCTCTAAACTTAGAATAAAAGTTGCTGTGCAACAGTAGCAAGCAACATGTGTGTGCTATTTAATAGGTTGCATTCTGATCCTGAGGAAGCTTCTCTTCTGCGTTTTTAACTCGTCCATGCTGCACTTGATTCGAAACAGTAGTTGATTCCAAAACCGGTAGTCATGTTAACATCTCAGGTCCAAATACCAGACATACTGTAGGTAACAGATATCACAGTGCTGATTGTATATTGTATCAGTTGCCAGTTTCCTTTTAAACAAATATATTGATGTACTAGAGAGATGATGTACTATACAGCACTATACCGTATACAGCAGCCTGAGCAACCTGTTAACTGATTTATGGTAAATACTGTTAAACTGTCAATACTGAATTGTTAATAATGCACTTCATCATGCTTTTACTACTCTACGATACTTCAAACTGATGTTACAATTAGTCTAAACAAACATTTTGCCATTTACCAAAAAAAATCAACCTACATTTGGCGTTTGGTTTAAAGCATCCTCCTTATGTACTCTACATTTAAGAATCAATCAATACTGGTCTACTTATTGGTAGACTTGTTAAGTTTTTTTGTGCAGTACAGCCATATTGTGGCTTCCAACACATTATCAGAGTATCACTAAGGTTAAAATATAAAACAATCTTAAAGTTCTCATAACAAAACCCATTTGATCGGAATGACACTGTCAGCGATGCAAACTGTCAATTTCATTTAAGTTCATCATGAACGAAGGACTGCAAAGGATAAAAAAGAAGTCAGTGAAGGCAAGAAGTCACATTGCTGCCTGAGAACATTCATAAACTGGATAAATGATTGTTTTAAGTGCCCACCAACTGGCATACAGTAATAGCTCCTAATATAAGAACCTGTCCTACCACAGTTGTAAAAATGGCAATAAATTCAATGGTAATCATTATTGGCCTCAACAGTCTCTAGTTGGACTAGATGGAATGATGGAATATAAGAACCTACTGTAGCTACAGTACAAACTTCTAGATGCTAAAATAAAATTACCACACTTAGTACAGTTTATGCCACAACAAATAGACTTTGTTTTCAGGTTGTGAACCCCACTTAGCTACAGGAAGTTAGTATTACTAAACCCTTTATTCCACTACTCTTCCCATAAAATAATTGAACCATTTCAATAAAATTCTTAAAAGCTAGTTGACCTTTATAGGTACAGTCCTGTGTAAAAGTTAGTGCACCTTCTTTCAATTGTATGTTTTTGCACATGAGTGTATAAACATAATTTTTTTTTAAATCATCTGATTATACCAATTCTTACCATTAGGCAAATGCAACCTATTACTAAGATTTAAAAAAAAGAATTAGGTTTTGGAATGTCATAGTCAAAGTCCTAGACCTCAACCCAACTGAAGTGCTGAAAGGGACTTTAACAGAGCTGTGCATAAGCGAATACCCATATGAACTGAAGCAATGCTGTAATGAAGAATGGACCAAAACGATTTGAGACTGAAAGTCATACAGGAAATAATTTTCCAGTATGACTTTATCATTCCTATTTGTTCCATACTTACTATACGTGCTTGTATCAAGTTATTTCTGTTAAAGCTGAATGTACAGTACAAGCTATTGAATCAGGGGTCTTCCCTGATCAGTACTTAGTATTACCCAGATGTCTTTATCTTTTGGGCTTCATTTTTGTTAAAAAAAATTAATGTCATGGTAAAAAATTACATTTTGTTGTTCATCTGAGGTTCAGATCAGATAATATGATATATATATTAGGGCCGGGACTCGATTAAAAAAATTAATCTAATTAATTAGAGGCTTTGTAATTAATTAATCGAAA
>JAQMYK010000039.1:26815742-26841021 GCA_030014345.1 Clarias buthupogon | reverse complement strand
ATTTAACGCGTTATTTTTTGTGTAATTAATTAATCTAAATTAACGCGTTAAAGTCCCGGCCCTAATATATATATATATATTATTTTTTACATCTGTATGTGGTAATCGATATGAATTAATCAGCTGCATGTAATTTTTTTCCTGCAATAAAAATAATAAATAATGCTAATTCCTGCTGCTTGCTAATTTGTACACATTTGTGTAACATTGGCAGCGATATTGTGTCCAAATATTCCTAATATGCATGATACTGCATTTTGTGCAAGTTGCTTAATATTGGTAGTTTTCAAGCTAGCCAACTTGCAAGTCCAAGTCATTAAGTACTTGTTCTGAAGGAAATCGATCATGCCGGTGGCCAAAGAAATTTTTGTGTTCGCTGCCAAGGTCAATTGTTTTACTACTGTCCCTCACCGCGCCTTGTGCTGCAGGTGGTCCATCGTGTGCAAGAGAAAGTGATTGTACATGTGCAAGATACAAGTTTCCAACTATTTGTTCCATCTGTAAGTGTAGTATCTCATGTTACTTCACTGAGCTGACTTGTTAGCAAACCTATATCACTCGGGACATGGTGTAAGGAACTCAAGCATGCAGTTCACCAAGGAAATTCAATTACAGCTGCCAAGGTCAAGAGAATTCCTACTGAAACATTTGCTCTGTGTTTACCCTCCTCCCAGGAGTGGCTGGTATAAATGCCTGGGCAGTCTTTCAAACATAAAGAGACATCAATATTTTTGGCATCGGAACCAGATCACTTGGTGTTAAGAAATGTCTACATTTTAGATTTGTGTGTGTGTGTGTGTGTGTGTGTGTGTGTGTGTGTGTGTGTGTGTGTGTGAGAGAGAGAGAGGAACCAAGAGCAACAGCACCACCAATAGCTATACACACAGAATGGATTGAAGAACTGAGGCTGGCGCTGATTTCTTTCTAACCCAGACTGGAAACTGGCAAATTTCACAAAAAAATCATTCTTATTATCCCATTTCTCATCCCTAATAATAAAGCTCTTGACAGACACTAGATTTCATCCTTACATCTAATGTTAATCATGCTGCAACTGGCAGAGCGATCAATCTGGTAATGTTTAAGAATGTACAGGAAGATCTCCTGACTAATTGGTTCATGAGAATAAAGGTGGTATAAAAGTGATGTTTTATATTGTAAAAATGTGCAGTAATTCTGTTTTTTGCAAATTAGTCCACGGAGGTCATAGAGGTATTAATGATATCAATGTGTTTATTCTGGGCAGAATAAGAGCTCCAAGTGCATGTATCCTAGCTGAGTGCTGCTGCTGGGAAATAAGGTAACCTTTGTAGGGCAACCTTTGTCACCTCAGCGGTCGATTCATTTATTCCTGCCAAGGCTTTAGCCCAATGGTAGCCTCATGCTGTGGACAGACTGCTTCTGTGTGGGTCGTGCAGGCAGAAAATGGCGCCAGATTGCACTGTTAAACCTGCTTTCTTTCGCCGATGTGAAAATCAGTGTGCTGGATGACAATAGCTAAAGCTTTGGCCATAATGGCTCACCCTTTTATGCTACTGGCTGCATTGGCTTTGCGTGCCAGCTCATATAAACTGCAGGTCACTTGAACTTTCCTGAAAAAAAAAAAGTCTGACTTTAATGTCCAAAAAGCATATTAAATAGAAAGTAATTACCATGCAGTGACGCCAGCTTGCCAAGATGAATAAAGTGGATCTGTGTGCAGTGTGGGACATTCAGCTCTGCCGTGTCTCTGCTCAGGAAAACCTTTGTAAGGGCTTCACTTGGTATTTGCATAACTTCCTGTTGTACTTAGTTGCTAGGGGAGACATGTACTGACTCAGTGTTTTATAGACAAAGAGACAGTGGTGCTACAGTAAGCACTCAGAACTAAAATAGAGCAAACGTACTTGCAATAAACATTCGACCGCCACAAGGTACCACAATTGCAAGGTGTCGTATTGCAGAAACATGATCATTTTCAGAAATATATTTCTGAGCCCAAAAAGAGACCATTTATTTCTGTTTTTAGTCTGGACACCAGTGTATTATTTGGTGTGCTTTTATATGCACTATAGGTATTTTTAAGACTATTCAACTGTATGGTGCAAAACAGTAGGCAATGAGGGCATTCTTCACATGAAAGAAAAAAAAAAAAAACTACTGTATGACATAATCCTAAGATTCTGCAGGGCAACCGAGTTCAATTCAGGGTCATGAACCTTGGTAGGTGAAATCTGAATAGCTAACTATGTGAGTGCCAAGTATGAAAAAGAAATATATATATAAATATATTAAAAAATCCCGATAGGGTACATTGTCGTCATTGCAGTGTTTGCCAAAGACATGACAGAGAGACAAAACGAGAAAATAGAGCAAAGACAAAAAGGTTCATTGTCGGCTCAAACCTGTCAGAACTTGCCGTCAGGGCCTCTGTACACATTGCGGGAGAGTAAGCCCACTTTTATTCAAGTTTCCTTAGTCATAATACATCCAAGCCCACTGCTTGGGTTTCGCGTTCACACAATAAGAGCTCTATCTGGGGATCAAAAAAAAAAATCGATATTTCACACCTCTACGTGGTGAGTCACGTTGCGAATTTTCTTTCCCTGGTGGCCCGGCTACTTCATAACCAGATTTCCCATGGCAGGTTTACTCATCATAACCGGAACAGTTCAAAGAAAGGAAACGCCAACATATTTCCCCTGCTGCTAACGTCACACACCACAGGTGTTAATGCCTCATTAGATTAGGTCAGAGAGTTTTGCTGAAACTAATGGTGCTGTCGTGATGCAGATTCCGCAAGTCAAATCATTTACACTGCTGTTCTAATCCAGCCAACCGGTACCGCAGTCGCTGTCGGATAAACAAGTGCAAATTTGATTTGGAGGTGATTTTTATGGGCGAAAATCATAATGGGCGAAATTGAAATTAAACAACAAGCTGAAGATGTTCCCATGCTGGAAAACTTACTGTTACTCCTTACCAGGACACCTAAGACTTCGATCATTACTGTTACATTTACAAAATTGTATTAGTTTAATATTAGAGTTAAATTACGTGGAGGATCCTGCATGAAATGAGTTTTTCAAAATGACAGAAACATTTTTTTTTATTTGTTAAATAACCTCACATATTTAACAGGTTGATTATTAGCATTAGATTATGTAGACTGTCTATTGTATAAGTCATGTGAATATAAATATAGCACATTATCATTGGTACTTCCACAAGCATTATTGTCTGGGTTGCTGTTTAAGAAAATTCATCAACACCTACTGTCAGTTAGATAAGATAATTTAACAGCCATGTGGCGAAGAACAGTAAACATTTGTTTCATTGAACGTTTCATTGATGGCGTTAAGACTTAAAAGATAGGACAGACGTCTACAAGGAAATAAGCTCATATTACACACCGAATAAGACTCTGATAAGCTCTTTATAGTAACTTCATTCGAGATCTTGCTCACGTCTGACCCTATAGACAATAGACGAATTCATCCTATGATATTTAGGGGCTTTCTGGTTATCGCATAAGTCTACCTTTCTGCCAGCTGCATTGACACAGCAACACACAACCTATTTTTTCCTCTTCTTCCCCAAAACAATGGGTCTGATGCAATACCAGTTTCTCTTTCACACAATAAACACATTCACACACACACATACTGTGCTGCCATGAAAAACATCTTTAATGTGGGGTGGCACAGTGACCCAATACACAGTGCAAGTCTGCATGGTGAAGTGTTTATAGTCCCTGGCACTGGAGTGTTGTAGGTGGTTTTGGCAAGCTCGCCTGTGGAGCTAGCGTTATTGTCTTGTCACATGTGAGCGTAATGGAAGCAGCAGGTCTTGTGCCAAATGCGACAGTCAGCAGAACCCAACACCGTATGGCACGCATCCCCTCGCCGCCTCCCTACTCATAAACCCCTCTCTTCTTATGAGGGGCAAATGCAGGGCACACAGCACCCAGACTGCCTTAAAGCCCCCAGGAGGCCAGCTATTGGTATTTTCAGCACAGTAGGTCACAAATGCAGTTCCAAGAACTGAAAGCAACTACTGGAATACTCATAAACTCTACTGCCAATGCTAGAAATGTAGAGTAATTATGCTAAATTGTGCCCCAGCCTTATATATTTTAAGGCGTCCAGTGGCCAGTCAAGCATGCTGTTATGTGTCATATTAAATCTGTGCATGAAGGAATTTGGCTTGGCATTAGCAAGGAATGGAAATTTACATTAGATCATCCACAATCGTAGCAAAGCTGCACTAATCCACGTTGACCCGTAGTTTTGTTTTTTTCTCCCTCCAAATGCTAGTTAATCATCTCATGAGACTAATGAGAATGTGGTCCATACTTACTAATCCTCTTAAGAATGTGAGTGTATCCTTTTGCTTTCCACATGCTTAGTCCAATAATGTATGTTCAAGGATGGTTTCATTCATTATTCCTATTTTGTGATGGCTTTATGCAGTTCGGGGTATCCCAGGAACACTAGGTGTGAGGTAAGGGATATATCCTGGATAGGAGGCCAGTCCACTGCTGGGCACAACATAAATATCAAGAGACTTGTGGGTGTTTTATCTAGCCAATGCAACTACTGACATGTTTAGTGAGGTGAGAGAAAAATGGACAACATAATGGGAAGCTACATGGTCACAAACGTTCTTACGAACAGTAACTCAAGCTCAGGATCAAGGTGGCGAGCTACAGTATGAGCTGGAAAACCCATGCATTATGAATTTGGCAGTAAAAAAAATCCATAAATATGGTGTCATATCTTAACATATTTGCTTAAACAAAAAACGTATACATCAATGCCTTAAGGACTCTTTATCTTGTTTTGATTTGTTTTTTCCAGCGGATGTGGTGCGCTGTTTGAATAATGCCCTTCAAGTGGGCTGTGGTGCCTTCGCTTGTCTGGAGAACTCGACGTGTGACACAGATGGAATGCATGACATCTGCAAGTCCTTTCTCTACAGCGCTGCTAAATTTGACACTCAGGTTTGTAGAATGTTCCCATCGTATTGAGATTAAAAATGTTAACTTTAATTGTTCTAGGATTTGTTGCTTAGTATCTCAAGAAACAAGAAATATTACATCCATCCATCCATCCATCCATCATTGATACCATTACCCCTGTTTGGGATCACATGGGGCCTGGAGCCTATCCCAGGGAGCTCAGGGTATACATGGACTCACAGACCGAATCATACACTATGGGCAATTTGGAAACATCAATCAAACCACATCACATGTCTTTGGACTGTCGGAGGGAACCAGAGTATGCAAAAAAAAAATATCACCAAGCACAGGGAGAACATGCAAACTCCATGCACACTCTGACTGAAGGCAAGACTCAAGCCCCCTAGAGTTGTAAGGTGACTGCTAACCACAAAGTCACCGTGCCACCCAAAAACATTGCCACACATTTAATCTTCAAACCATGAAACCATGTCTTAGCCATACCTGGTTGGGAAGGAAAGGATAAAAATTGGCTGTGAGATTGGGGGGTTTCTATTCAGTGAGTTTGTGTATGCAGAAGAAGTAAGACAACTCTTTCCTCTGAGTGTGTTATGCTCCTGTGTAATGTAGTATGAACTGCAGCTTAGCTGATTTAATTGATGGGCGACTAAATTGGCGATAAAACTAGAAAAAACATCGTATATTTCCTTACTACTGACTGGCTTCTTCTACGTACATGTCCTACATCTAAATATCCTTGAAGATAAGAATTTTTTTTAATCAGTTCTATTGTTTGGTCTATTTCCCAGGGCAAGGCCTTTGTGAAGGAGAGCCTGAAGTGCATCGCCAATGGCATCACCTCCAAGGTCTTTCTTACTGTGCGCCGTTGTTCCACTTTCCAGCGGATGATCTCGGAGGTTCAGGAGGAGTGCTACGCCAAGTTGGACATCTGCACTGTGGCCAGGTCAAACCCAGAAGCCATTGCGGAGGTAGCTCAACTGCCCAGCCACTTTCCTAACAAGTAAGACTCATTTTATATACTGCATTTTATATACACATATGAAAGCATTTGTAAGGCGACTTGTCCTTGTAGAACTGCTGTCTGCCTGGGTCTTTAGAATAGAATGAATACTGTGAGATTAGAATGGTGTAAATCCAAGTCAGTTGTGATCACATACAGAGTACCATTAAAGCAACTGCCTAGTTGATCTGTTACAGATCAATATCCTCATTGCTTGTCAGTTTTTTTAAGCTTTGGTTGATTATCCCAATGTACATGTTTTTTTGTTTAAAAATGCTTAATGAAATGTAACAGGATTTGAGTCATTTCTGTAATTAAAGGCTGGGGGAATATACAACAGAACACACACTGAGTTAATTTGACCAGAGTGTGGGTGGGTTATGGGTAGAACCTAATGCGCTAGGTTGTTTTAACCCGTCAAAAGTAAGTTCAGTCTATCACAATAGCCTTATACCATTTATGGTGTTGAAGACGCCACTGAAGAGGTGAGGAAATCCCCACCATTTAACTACTACTGGTGACTCACACCTGTGGCAATGAGCCTAAAATGACACTAGTGTCCAAAGATGTGACTCTGAGATAAACATGTCGAAACGACATTGCAGGTAAGCGATAGCTGCTGTAAACGCAATTCCCCTACAGTCCAATTTTATATGATTCCTTCCCAGATCAGGTACACCCTTTATGTCAAAGAAGTGTTCTTTGTTCATTTAGATAAAAATAGACAACCTGATCTGAGGAGACATTTGATAGCAAACATTAGCTAGATTTAGCTTCTCAAACCCCCCAGAACTTGATTCTTAAAACTGGTCAAAACATAGACGGGTTCAACAAGAGTGATCCAAAAACAAGTATATTTAATGAAGTAAGAGTTCCAGAATTATAATGACAAGACTCGAAAACGTATACAAAGACAGTCTAGACGAGTGCTTAACTGCTCCAAACTTAGTACGTCGATGGCAGTGATCGTGCTAGTTTATTGAGAAGTGTGATGTCTACTAGTGGGAAGGGGAAATCCACATTACACTATTAAAAAACTGCCTATCACACTTCTCCAAACACTAAGCTACGATAGCCACCCAGCTATTACGTCATGTCATGTATGGAAAGGTTGGATTAACATAAATGGAAAAGCAGTCAAAATAATTGGGGTAGGTAAGAAATCCATCATTTTGGGGGGTGTAAGATGTATTTCGACTGAAACGACTGTTGTTGTGGCATGGGCTCAGTGGGAGTGTTCTTTGTCTCACTGCAGGTTTTATGGGAAGCTGCTGCAGAGTTTAATGAACTGTGACGAGGAAACAGTCGACCTGTTGAGGGTGAATCTGATGGCCCGGTTGGGGCCCGAGATTGCCATGCTCTTCCAGCTACTGCAGAACAAGCCTTGCCCATCCACTGCTGTGCCCACTGGGGCGGAGACTCGTGGAGGCTGGCACTGGCCCGCCAGTCCCCATCCACACAAGAACCAGCCTCATCTACGCAACAGGGATGCAGCCAATCTCTTCAGCAAGAAACGCAACATGGATAACAGCTCTTAACCCTGACCATGTTTTTTGGTCCAAAGCTAGAGGTTGTGCACAATTTTTGCAAAATGAAAACAAACAAAACATATTAGTGGCTCGTTCACCATCAGAATGCAGGAATAATGTTAGTTCTCTTGGACAGGGGGGGGGGAAAAGAAATGCACCTATATGAAAATAGCTTGAATGTCAAATGTTTATGTTTGTCAACTTTAGATTTGATTTATATTGTCATAGAAATTCAAGGGACTAGTTTACCAGCTAAGCTTTTTTTTTTTTTTTTTTTTAATATTTAGAGACTGACCTAAGCACAGTTAAAGTCTCTCCTACAAGCTCAGTGTAAAAACATATTCAGGCCATTGTGTAGAGAGTTCTTAAATAGATTTAAAAAAAGAAAAAAAGATATATTATTTTCATGAAAAATATCTTAAAAGAAAAGAAATGAAAATAATACCATACAATAGAACCATTTATATATCTATACAACCAATATTATCTTAAAAAGGTTACAACAAAGAAAATTTGTGTACAGTATATATACTGAATATATTGTTAATGTGAAATAGTTGGCATGTGCTATAAATATGAGAGTGTACTATTTATTTATTAACAGATATTTTACTATTTTTAGATGTTAAATTGCCACTAGTTCTTAAATTGCCACTAGCCTTTTTTGTGAAAGCTCACTCACAGGGTGAGGGATATCTTTAAAAAGAAAATCTGCAGGAATTCATTACAGACCAAAAAAAAAAAAGATTTACTCCAGATGCCATATCCCATAGACCCTGCATGCAGCAACATTAGGTGTCATGATTAAAATCATTTTTTTTTTTACATAATTGATTAGAAATCTGAAAGAAGGCGATCCTTAGGTAGATATTTAGATTATTTTTCTATTTAAAAAAAATAATAAAGCAACATTTGTTGCTAACCCTCGAGTGCAATGCTAGTGTCACATGAATTTATGAAATTATAGCCAGACGTGATGGACAGATGAACAACTTGCTCCCTGGTGAATATGACGTACAGAGGTGGGGTCGAGCATGCGAGTGCTGCGCAGCAAACCAAGATGTCTATTTAAGAAAAGAGAATTTTGGGTTTATTCATATTTATTTTCCTACTATATTATTTAAGTGTTTATTTTATTACGTTTCTGTAGATATGCTATGATGACTCCGCTAGATGTGTTTTTTTTTTTCTCTTTTAACTCGTTTTCTTTTTTCTTTGTCGTTTTTCGTTCTTTTATTATATTCTATTTCTTGGACCTTTCTCTTTCATTTTCTTCAAGACAAGACCCATGTAATGACTCTGTGCTGGTCATGGGGGAACACGTTGGTCATTTGAGTCAGCTCACCTTTGCCACGAGTGTTGTACGGGACCACTATAACAGACTAAACAAAAGTAGAAAAAAAGGTGTTGCGAGCATTGCCACTTACTGTGTATTTTGTGCAGGGTCAACAATAGACTGTTGCTTAGAGTTATATTTTCAGCTTTAATAAAAATCTGCCTGTCTTAGGGGGGGGAAATAATTAACATCCAGTATTTCAAAGCACCTGTGTGTTTTTTTTTTTTTTTTTTTTTATGTGAAGGGTGGATTTAAGCTGTTCTATAGTATACCTACAGTTATCACAAACAGTTCAAGCTGGAACAGTCACTGCAAAGTGTTTTCTGGAGCCATTCTTGACACTATGCAATATACAATGTTTATGAAAAGGCCTATTTTTTTTCTCTCAGAGTGTTTAACCAGGGTGGAAGAGTAGACATCTCTGTTTAAGTGCTTTGTGGAGAAGTGAAGATAAACTAAGACTGGGGAAGGGGGGAGGGTGAGTTGTTAGAAGCAAAGCTTGGGAAGACTTGAAGACTTAGGGTCGTATATAATAAAACTGCCACCAAACCACTATGGCTGTTTTTCCATTCGATTAGATGTACTTGAAGAAAGAGAGCATTCCAATGAAGATGAAGGTCAGGTTTTGATATGTAAAACGCTTTAAGCTTAGCTGTTAATGGAGAAACGGTGCCATTGTGGTTTTGTATCGCTCGAGCAGTTTGATACAATTAGGCCCGAAGATGTATAAAATGAAAAGATCCAAGGACGGGATGCAATGTTAGTTTTGCCACCCCTTTCAGATTTCATCTCGAGTCAGATCACTGATTTGACTTTTTGCATACGCGAAATGCTGCCAGACTTTATGTTGACTTCATGGGCTTGTTAGCACTATATAGTGTAGTCGGACATATATATATTTTTTTCTTTACGTCGTCATATGCTCGTTTTCATTCTTCTCGTCCGCAAAATTAACACTGGCAGTGGCAATGACTGTTTTTTCTTAAACCAAATGATGTGCACATTTAAAAATAAACTCACCAAACTATGCAATAATTCCTATAAAGGTTTCATGCTTAAAGAAATCCACGTTATAACGGCCTGAATAAAAGCAAAGGCCACTTGATTTTTAGACTATGGTAGAGCCTCTTCCCTCCCCCATACGAATGGCAATGTAACTCCCCAGTCCCAAGTTTCTCCCTGTCTCTCCCTGTTTCTTCTCCCTGTTAATTTAAATATCAGTGTGTGTATGTAGTAAGAGACGCATGACTATGTGTCTCTATATGCACTTTCCTCTTTCCATCTTTTAGGACCACTAATAAAAGGGCATTGAAACAATCTAAACTCTTTTACCTTACGCAGGTTGGGCTCAACGTTTCAACATTGAGCTAGAGAGACCATTATAGCTGTTGTATACTTGAGTAGCCAGGGATGTAGTGTGAGTGACGTTTGTTTGAGAGCTCAAAGTCTCTTCTTTGATTTCGGGCTTAAGCGCGATCTCTGTCTATGAAACACCAAGGAACTTGCTGTACCAAACAGTTGCTGCTAAACCTATTTCTTACCCCACTGTGTTATGTTTCAACTATTTTCTTTTCTTTTCTTTTTTTTTTTTTTTCAGTTGTGCTTACCTTGAGAGAGCACTGTGTTGCTGCAAAGGATTCTTAGGATTCTAATGTCTAATATGTATAACATCTGGGGTCTCATTTTCTCATCAGAGTGTGCGTAGGAGCTCTTGAGTGGTGCAACAGAAAAGCGAAGAACTATCATTGGGGTTCGGGGGTTTGGATGCCGACACCCAGGAGACCAAGACAGCGAAATTGGTCTGGTTCGGCGGGATGGCATTACAGTCTCTGAGACATTAGCCAATTGTTGGTGTTTGTGAGGTCACGCATGAGAAAGATGGTGGATAGCACTTTCTGCTTAGCATTAGGCGACCGTGTGATACGTGGAGCAGATTGGAAAAATTTTGTGGCAGGTCTCAAAGAAAGCACTTACCAGCCTAATTGTACTCTGATTAGTAGTCATATGTGAATAGATTAAGAATAAGTCTTTGCCTAAGAACCACTACTACATTCTAGAACTTCAGTATATATTATTGAATGGATACATGAATGAATGTTGAAATATCCCAACAAAAGTTCTCTGACACATGTTTCTTTCTTCCTTATACAAGAAATCCTCCCAAAAATGGATAAAACTTCCCTTCAAAAAGATGATGCGTAAACATTTGCTCTAATTTCTCACTGAGATAATATTGACTGTTTTCCTTCTTGTACTAGGGAATATATTTGGATGGGAGATGCCAAACATGTGTACAGTTTCTCATTTAAATGTGCCTGACGCAAGTAATTTTGCACTTGGCAAACTTAACGAGCTGCTCAGCGCTCTCAGCAATGATATTCCTGCGCACCTTAAAAAACAGTTTGCACAAAGCTGCGATTACATGTTTCTACCACTAGGTAGGATTTCTGATTACATATGGTCAGGAGTAGTTCTTAGTATGTATTTGCACATTGTCAAGCATTCTTTGTTGATAAATGAGACCCCTGATCTTTATAGTACTAATGGTGCCATCATTCCACCATATTCATGAAAAAGGAGTGGCCGACCCATGTCGGAGAAAATGGTCGCTCTTTGGAGAACGTGTGTAGCCATGATTATTACACACACACACACACACACACACACACACATACACACATACACACACACACAATAACATTGAGGTGTCATGGGGTATTGTGCCCCATACATATATTAATGAACTTTGGTTGGATTTCTGCAATGCACTTGTGGATTAATCTGTATTCTATTTTTGTTTAAATCTGTTTTGTCTACTACTTATATAGTTGCACATTGATTACAAAATCAGTTGCAAATAATTTAAGCAAGAATGTAATTATTTTAAAAGTAAATTGGTGTGTCGGGCTGTTTGAGGCCCTTTAAGGTTAATCACAGTTTCTAGTTATTTTAATGTGCCATAATTGATGATGGAGGAAAAAATACTGCAATATTACTGTCTTAATTAAGCATTTTAAAAAAGCAGGGGGTAATCCGTTCTCAAAAATCCCAAATTACTGGAAAACCCCACATAGCTAATCTAATGTATGTTAAAGCATGGCAAATGAAGTTCAAGGTAAAAATGTTTTAGGTTAAGTTCAATTTGTGCCCATATCCAAGTAAGTAAAGTTCCCAATTGCTAGACAATAAGTGTACTAAATTAAACATGGGGTTGGTATTATTATTATTATTATTATTTGGATTTTGTCTTTATCACTAATTCACCAAGAACTGGAGTCATTTCTTTTTTTTTTAATCCAGGGCACTAAAGACAGGAAAAAAAGAAGAAAAAAAAGCTAGGCTTAATCAGCCATTAAACTGAATGGTACTTTCTCAAAACTTGAAATCACTTATCTCTCTTATATTGTTATTATATTCATTGATGTATTTTATTTGGATATCCTGTCACACTTAATTTCCTTTTCCCTTTTGTTTGTTATGGAGTTGATTTTGCCTAGTAACTAACAAGATAAAAAAAAAGAAGAAAAAAACCAAAAGAAGCAGGTAAATTTGTTTTTGCAAGGCATTCAGTGGATTCGTTGTTCTGATGTCCCTAATGTTACGCATGATAGAACTTTGTGATTGATTTGCACTTTATTATTCGCCCATGCACTTATATACACTCGAGTATATGTGATGGGTTTCTCTGTGCTTACAGGTAAAGGAAGATTCCAATGCATCAACTATGTGTCTTTTACTGTGTAGAAATAAACTATGATCATATCAGGCAAGTTGTGTCCGTGTTGTGATATTTGTATTTGTTGACTATTTCTTTAAGCCAGGCTGGACTGTAATAAGCAATAACACACTAACATCCAGGATACAATCTTGCTATTAATCTTAAGATCCTTTTAAAAATGTACTTTTGATCAACTACAGTACCTTCAGTAAAACAAGTGTGTTTGCCAAGCTTCAGCCAAATTTCTCAAAAAACATGCAAAGACATGAACACCATCCAGTGCAGGCACTGGCCAAGGGAGATATATTTTTTCCTTTTTGTTCCTAAGTACTTTCATGTAAAACAAGGTCTCCATGGTGAACATGCATTTCTCATATACAGACATTATCCACGCCATAATCCTCCTTTTCCTCTCCCAATCTTTACAAAATATCGTAATTCATAGACACTGACTGCACTCTCACTATGCCTTTGTAGAAATGTATTGTAAATTTAATTCCAACTATTTGTTATAAAATAAGACTTTTAAACTCCCCTAATTTGGCAACCTAATTAACCATCCTGTCTGCGTCTATGTAAATGAAATTGTTCACATGGGACATTATAATTGCTTGATGTGGATCCCATTTTGGATCATAAAATAATGAGTGGATGAATGAAAATTTGCTTTATATTTAAAAAATAATAATTAATCACACAAAAGAGGTCATTAGTATTTCAATAGATGGAGTTGTGAATGAGGACTTGTTTTTAAAAAAAATGGTGAGACAAAACTGTTCCGGTAATTTGCTAATTAATCAAGTTCACACTCGAGGTCGTGCTGTTGTGCTGTGATGTAGTTGTAGTCATGAGGTGCTCAAGTGCCAAAGATATCTCAGCCATGCTGATATTCAGTACGTAGTATGACCTCGAGTGCGATATTGCTTTTATAGAACATTTCCACAAAAACCTTTTATTTTCTACAGATTATGTTTTTTTCCACTTCTTTTAACCAGTTATTTGGCTCTGGCAACACATATTCTTACACAACTTTTAGAACTAGCCATGAGCTGCAAACTAAAGTTAGCGTAATTAACAGGGGTGAAAATAGGTTTAAATTGACACCAGCACTATGAAGCCAAAAGCTGAGGAGAATAAACTATGAAGGTGGTGGACAGTCTGTAGAAACGTGCAAGATTTACTTCATATTTCCATTTATTCACAGTAGTACCCTTGGTGTGTCTTGTGTTAGATGTGAACAGAACACAAATGGTTTAGACTTAAAAGCCTGACTTAGAAGCAATTACTAAGCAGACAAAGTTTTTTTTATAATATGACAAAATGTTATCAGATATTTTTTCTTGCTGAAAGTGACTTTGTGACTGGTTTTGAATGTAGGTTTTAGCATGTAGCTACTCTGTCCTCAGTACTGCAGACTGTATCGACCTACTTTTACCCAAGCTTGTGACTGACCGATTGTCATAAATAAATATGACATGGAGTGATACATATAACTAATCATCCCTGTGCTGTCATGCCCTATACGACCACTCATGGAATGCTCTCATCCAGTCAGATTACTTGGTTGGAACTAACTGTTGTATAATATTAGCAAACATTTATAACATAGTAATCAGTCTAATAAAGATGTTGCATGGGAGATATTGGATATTGCATTCAAATTGGATGAATAATTTTTGGCTTATATTTACTTTTGAACTCCAATTTTACCATCTCTGCCTGTCTATAATAATAGTACCATATTATCAAATTGTTCTGAATCTGTCAGTTATTTTGTGCCCTATATTATATGACAATAGTATTCAGAACTACTACACATTTAGTTTATTTTGATTTTATTTTGGTTATTTAAAAAAAAAAAAAAAAAAGTTTGACTACTGCTTTCAACATCTGTCACTGTTTAGAAATATCACTCCAAATCTCCATTTTTTTCAGTACCAACACTGAAATGTTTCTTAACTTGGTGTAGCTGTTTATGGTGAAAAAAATTACATCTACAGCAGAACTTTCTGGATTTCGAAGATCACCTTTGACACAGTTTACTAGCAATCTGCACCATCGTGGCCCTAAACAGCTAAGAACCCTTTTCTAAATAAACAGATTTGTCATGGACATGCCGATCCCTCCACAGAGCATCTAGGCAAGCTGTTCTTCGCCTATCAAAGCACTGCTGTGTGTGACCAATCAGCATTATGACGGTGAAGTGGTAAAGAGGGACAAGGGGCACTTGCTTTTTGAAATGAACTTTTCTTAAACTCACTTTGCAAACGTGCTAAAACTGCAAAGTAACTCTGCTCTATAAAAAGGCCTGGGGAAAGGAAGTGAGTCGTGCAAAAAAAGTGAAGCTGTTGCTATCTCTAGCACTGGGAAGGGGACATAATTTCATGCCAATTTGGAGAAGTCCTGAAGGCCTTTTTTTCATTTTCTGCACTCACTCACAAGACTAGGTGATGCAGCACAGCATTGATTCCATTACTTTAAATCACAAATACTCCAGTTAATTATATTACACACATACCAGACCATTTCCAGTAAAAAATGAGAAAAATCTAGTTTGTGGCAAGCTACTTCTACTGTATTAAGTTTGAATAATTTTAGTGACTCGGTTCTTTGAATCTCGTTCATCGAAATGAACAAATCTCTTTTTTTTTGAGTTATTTAGTTCATTTCATTCTTTTGATCAGAAATAAAATAAAATGTTGCATTTTCAATAAAAAGACTCCCAAATTTTGGCTATAGTTCCAGTAATGAAAATATTACAATGCAGCTAATGACATATTATAATAAACAGAATGTGTAGCTCACCTCTCATATCTTCCAGTCTGAGTCGTTCATTCTTTTTAATCTATTGCACTGCATAGTGTCTATGGGAGTCACGTAACAAAAGAACGATCGACTTGGGACTTGAAGATTTGTTGAAAACCGTTCAATTCTGTTTCCTGTGTACTGCATTGCATAGCGTCTATGGGAATCACGTGACATAAGAACGAACGACTCAGAGTAGAAGAGTCATTGAGAAAGAATCGCTCAATTCTGTTTCTTGGGTATGTGCTACATAGTGTCTATGGGAGTCACGTGACAAAAGAACGAACGACTCAGGACTTGAAAACTCATCGAGGAGAACCATTCAATTCTGTTTCTTGCATACTGCACTGCATAACGTCTATGGGAGTCATGTGACAAAAGAACGAATGACTCAGAGTATACGAGTCATTGAGAAAGAATCGGTCAATTCTGTTTCCTGTACATAACCTACGGAGGTTTCGCGATGATTTAGAAAATGGACGGATCACTCTCCGAGACTACTCGTTCTTCTGAGTCACGTTAAAGATTTGTTCAAAAAGAATGAATCGCTCTTGAACAACCCATCACTATAACCCAGCAAGATAACCTTATGGTCATGCTGTTCATCTGAGTTCCTGAGGAAAACCATAAACATTAAAATCCATTTCATATTTAAACACTTTAGGGCATCAGGCATATTCAAAACAACAAGCAAGCAATCAAGTGAGAATTAAAACAAGCAAACTGATAAGAAAAGTCTTGCTTCCTTTACATTTATTGTCTTGAAGGGATGCCAGCGCAGCCTTTCTTTGAATATCATGAAGTTTTAACATTATAAGCCAAAAACATGAAATACAAACAGTAACATACTATAGCTATGGCTAAGGCCAAAGCTAACACAATAAAACAGACAAGACATTAAACACATCAGGAAGCACTAATGACTACAACAGGATATAAACTTGCGAGAACAGCAGAGAGACAGCTGAACCTCGGGCTATCAACTGAGAGCCTAATCAAACTAAACTGAACTAAAGTTCAGGCATTTAATGTTCAGGCTACATGTGATGAAGTCAGAAACTAACACCAACACTACAGTCCCACAAAACACAAAAGTCAAAGGAAATGCAAAAATAGAAACAAATACAGGGAACACTATTACAGAACATCTACTAGCGACTCCACCTTTCCATGTAAGCTTATTTGAAGGAGAGGCTATGACAGGATGTAGCAGATTTCACCCTTAGGTTAGTTGGCCTGAGCATGGTATCAGTACCTGACTGGAACCAAAAATAAGGACAGAGTTGGGGCTTAGCACAGGTGTTAGGTTGGAGCTTGGTAGAGTGCCATTGTATGAGGTGGTACGAGTGTTGGGCAAGCGCTTAGCATGGATGGTGGTCCAGAGGATGGGCAGGTACTGTGCTGGGACTTGGCATTGAGCTGGAGCTTGGCATGGGCACTAGGTCTAAGCTGGAAACTGGCACAGGCACTGTGGTAACAAGACACACTGCTTCATGGGCCTTTGGGGAACTCTTGGTTCTAGAATAATGTCTCAAAAGACAGGTGGTGATGCAACCATGGTGCCTTTAAAGCCAGACAGAATGGCTGGGAGCATAGCTGTGCCCTCATCCTCCTCCTGGGACTCTCCTTCAGGCGCTCTGTATTCTTGACTTCCTCTTGGTACTCTGTGCTGTCAGCTTCCTCGAGGGGTTCTTCGCTCTTGATCTCATCTATTCGTTCTGGACTCTTGACCCCCTTCTGGGGCTCTGCCTCCCGTAGAGGCACTTGCGCTGTTGGCCCATATCTGGGGCTCTGTGCTGTCACTGCACTGCATAAGCTCTCCATGCCCTGCCAGAGCCACACCCTGCACCCACTGCTTGAGCCCAATCCTGCATTGCCTGAGACACATTATGAAAAGGCTGAGCCATGCCCTGCATCTCTTTAGCCACACCCTATTTCACCTTAGCCAAACAATGCACCATCTGTGCTTAGCTCAGTAGCGTCCTCCGGGGCAGTGGATGTATTGCTGTTTCTGCCGACTGCGCTTGAAATTGGTGCATTTCTTCCTCTACCTGGCTTTAAGCAGAGGGTGCTTGCACTGCTGCCAGATTTTGAAAACATGTCCCCTGCAGCGCACCCGAGTCTTGTGAGTATCATGCAGGTACCCCTGCCTAGATTTGAGGGGATGTTACAGCATAACTCTGTCCTGTCATAGTCATTCTGGCACCCCTGCCAGGGTTTGAGGACATCATGCCCGCAGAGCACCTCTGTGTTAACTACAGTATGTTTGTTTTTGTCCTACTACTGCAAAGACACTGTGTGTTTTGTTTTCGTTTCAAAACAAAAGGCTCTAAATACAACTCAAGTAAACATGGTTTACTGAGTGGAGAAGCAGAGAGCTGCATCACAAGCAGCAGTAAAAGATAAGACACAGATTTGGTCCAGTCACGGATTCTAACAGGCTTCTTGCTTATGTGCTGCTATTTGTGGTTTAATACTGTATGTTTAAAGAGGAAAGTTTCTGCTCTAAGCTTCCAAAATCCAATATGACAGTTCCCTTACCGATCCACAACTGAAGGCCCACCTGCAGTCTTCTCTGATTACCGAACTCCACTCCAAAAATAACACACACACACAAACAATCTATGTCAGTGTTGGAAAGTATCCACAAATACATACATTTAACGCTGGACCACCAGTTGAGCCAGTTCACTATGTGAGGCTTCATGAAATCATGCAATTCAGTGAGCTCCAGATGTACAAAACAAAGGGTAAAAATGAAGACAAAAGTTCATAGCCTCTCTCCTCCAAGAAAAATGACTCTATTTAAAAATGCAGCTCTGCCTATAATACGACAAGGCCCAGGAGTTTAACGATATGGCACAGCTGGAGCACTCACTTATGTCCATAAATAAAGAAATGGCCTAGTCAAGAATTCAAAACAAATACCTTACATAAGTGAAAATAGATATCTAGCGCACTTGGAATATAAACAGCCTGAACTGCATGTGTGTTCTTTCCAAATTATTCTTATTTATGAGGCAATAATTGTTATTGCATAAATAATAAAAATGGAAAAGCATTGAAAATCATAATCTTTAATAAGGGGTACCACTAGGTAAGTGGTAACAATGGTTTCTATACAAGCACTGCTAAACTGCCAATTAACCCTTAAACACAACCTTTTAACACTTTTTTTTCTATGTTATAGTTCTCATTACTATGATGTTTACTATCACCGAAAACTATTGAAAAAGTATATCTTAAAAAAAAGAATATCTTACTGGTTTTGTTTTTAAAACTTAAAAAATATGATGGTAACATCCCAGAAAGCACCCCACTGAAGGGACAACATTGGGCAAACAGCAGTGCATATGTTGGGTCAATGTTGGCATCAGTGGTTGGCCTAATGTCACTTTGTCCGGTGACCCAACGTTGGCCCATTGGTGGGGCCAAGGATAGGTTGGCCCAACATTAGTTCAGTAGATAATCACAAGGTTGGCCCAACATTGGCGCAACTTAAGTTCAGTAGATAATCACAAAATCGGCTCAATGTTGGCACAACGTTGGTTCAGTAGATAATGCCAAGGTTGGAAATTGAAAAAGAAATAAGACTCTTTTTTATCATCACCAATAATAAGAAAACAGATTTATATCTCCAGAAATTTATTTGCAAGTGTGATGAAATGATTACAAACTAAGAAAATATATGTAACCATTATGATGATAAACTACAAAATAAACACCTAATACAACCACTTTTTCTCTCAGCAAGGTGGATGAAAATAAATACATACAAACAAAGTACCCTGTACATTGCCTCAGACTGTCTTTTATATCAGGTGGCTTTGCATCTTCCTCACCATCATTCACCTCAGTACTTTGACCATAAGCTTGGTCACTGTAGCTCAGCTGTTCCTTATTATCATCATCATCATCTTCCTCTTCAACATTACAGCATCTTTGCAGAACTGTGACTCTAGTTTGTGTAAATACATTAGTAATTTGAGCATTGTGCATTAATACTTTTTAAAATTATTTCTTTTGAACCAGCAAAATGAAAAACAAACAAAACAATTTTCCACATTTGGCTCAACTCAGTTCAACAACAGTTTTACAACACACATATTCTTCTCCAGACGGCGAGAGGCCTGGGTCGAAGCGGGTGCGCGGCAAGTGAGGTGGCAGGTATACGCGAGCATAGATCTCTTTTGACTGGTGTCCGCGAACAATAGCTCCCACTGGTGTCAGAATCTGGTAACAAAATACAAGAGAAACCATATAAGTGACACAACGTATCTCCTTCCCTCACTGGCACACGCTGTCGGGGTCCCTTCATCTGGAACGATCAACAGGTGGAGGGTAGATTCCTTCCTGGGGCCGATGCCGGTGACTGGTGGCGCCCCGCCCCTTTTTTGAACATCGCCTGGTTGCTGGTGGCTTTTGTTTGGGTATGACTTTTCTTAGGTGAGCGAGGAGGCTTTTCCTTATTGTGTGCACTGGCTGTAAGCCCGTCGCCACAGCACCGCCCCCCCCCCCCTCAGCTTCAAGCTCGTTCCTGAAAAGAGTGCGTGTCGTCTGGACAGGCCGTCTGCAGTGCCATGCTGTGCACCAGCCCTATGTTGTATTGAGAAAGAAAAATCTTGTAGTGAGAGGAACCAGCGTGTGATGCAAGGGTTTGTGTCTTTAGCCCTTGCCACCCATTGTAGAGGAGAATTGTAGAGGAGGCAAGGGCCTCACGCTCTATGGTTGCGTATTTCTGTTCTGCTGTTGTAAGTTTCCTGCTCACATACAAGATTGGGTACTCCTCCCCATTAAATTCCTGTGAAAGAACGGCTCCCAACCCTGTCTCCGAAGCGTCGATGTGCACTATGAACGGCCTGTTGAAGTCTGGGTTTCGGAGGATGGGGAAGCTGGTGAGGTGGGTTTTTAGACGTTTGAATGCTCTTTCCACCTCTTGTGTCCAGTGCAGTTTTTCTGATTGTCCTTTTCTTAGGAGGTTTGTGAGGGGTGCTGCAATAGAGGAGAAGTTACAAATCTCCTATAATAGTTTGCTAGTCCCATAAAAGCACGTACCTGTTTTTTTGACGTGTACCCTAGGTACTGTGCTTCGGTTAGCCCCAGGAAACATTTTGGATTGGCCGGCAACCCTGCTTTTCTGAGTTCTCGTAAAAAAACCTCCTGAAGGTGGAATACAGGCTCGGCTTTGCCGAGCCGGTCAATTAAGTCATCCACTCGTGGCAACGGATATGCATCGAATTGCGATATCTGGTTCAGGCGGCGGAAGTCATTACAAAGACGAATCGAACCGTCGGGTTTGGGCACTGTGTACTATGGGGCTAGACCACGGGCTAATTGACTCCTCTATTATGCCGTTCTGAAGCATATTCTTTATTTCCGCTTCAATGGCACGGCGACGGGCCTCCGGGGCTCGGTACGGTCTTTGCCTAATGACGGCGCTGGGTGGTGTTTTAATGTCGTGGCGTACCAGATGGGTGAGCCCTGGGTCGGTGGAGAACACGTCTTGGAACTGGTCTAACAGCTCATTCAGATCTTGGTGTTGTGCGGCAGGTAACTCGTCTCCGCGTTGTACCACCTCGCGCCCTAGAGCTGGGGGAGAGAGAGCGGCGAAAGCTGAAATGCGTGGTAACGGCTCAATCCATCTTTTAAGCATATTGATATGGTATAGCTCAGTGCACTTTCTCTTACCCGGTAGTTCACGGGCCGACGCGCTCGGTGATTGTATAGGGTCCCTGCCAGAGTGCGAGGAATTCACAGCTGGCATTTGGGAGGAGTAGTAGTACGCGATCCCCCGGGTGAAACTCCCAGGGTTGTGCAGATCAGTCATAGGCTCTCCTTTGTTCTGCCTGTGCCTTTTCCATGTGTTCTTTTACTATCGGAAGGACTTGTTTGATTTTTTCCTGGAGAACTTTTGCGTGCTCTACTATGGAGCGGAACGGGGAAGGCTGTTCCTCCCACGCTTCCTATGCTACATCCAAAAGTCCGTGCAGTCTCCTTCCGAATAGAAGTTTAAATGGCGTGAATCCGGTGGAAGCTTGTGGTGTTTCGCGGATGGCGAAGAGGACGTACAGAAGTAACTGATCCCAGTTTCGTCCTCCCACCTCAATCACTCGCCGTAACATCCTTTTAAGCGTCTGATTAAATCTTTCCACCAGGCCGTCAGTCTGTGGGTGGTATACGGAGGTGTGGAGCTGTTAGATCTGCAGCAGCCGGCAGATGTCAGCCATCAATCGGGACATGAATGGTGTGCCTTGATCGGTTAGGATTTCCTTCGGCAGGCCCACGCGACTGAAGAGTAATACGAGCTCTCTTGCAATATTTCTTGATGTCGCTTTTCGTAGTGGGACTGCCTCTGGATAGCGCGTGGCGTAGTCCACGACGACCAATATGTATTCATATCCTTTTGCCGACTTCGGTAGAGGGCCGACTAGGTCCATCCCTATTCGCTGGCAGAAGTTCTTTACCTAAGCGTCGAGTCCTGGCTAGTGAAATCTGTCCCTGATTTTTGCGATCGTGTTTCTTTCTCCTAGGTGTCCTCCAAATGGGTGTGCATGTGCGAGATGCATAACCGCATCAATTTTTCTTGTGGGACGACTAATAAATCCACAGGATCTCTTCTTCTACTTGTGTGGTAGTACAGCGGTCCGTTTTTTATAAGAAAATATGACGAGGGCCGTACACTTTCGCGGTTCTCCATTTCTCCTTCTACCTCTCGTACTTGGCCCCAGCAGTGTTTAAGCCGTGCGTCCTCTCGTTGAAGCTGCGCAAAGTTGCCACTTCCCTGCACCCGCTGAGACAGGGGAAGAAAGAGATTAGTGTGAGAACCCAGCTCACCTTCTGACTCAACATCCGCTTCACCCTCCGCAGTCTGCACGAGACATGCCAGTCGGGCCGTCTTCGGTTTTTGCTTTGGTCTAACTCTTGGTTCCTTCTCCTTTTTTCTTTCTGCCATGTGTCCGGGCCAGTTTCTTCCTAGGAGAAGAGAAACAGGTAGGTTGGGCATAACTCCCGCGACAATGGAGTACTTCCCTTCTTGGTCTTCCACTGTGAAACGGACTGCCGGAACCTCTCGTCGGTCCCCATGCACACAGGTAATCAGGAGGGGCTCGCAGGATTGTGCCCCAGCTGGGACGACCGAGGGACGTACTTGGGTGATGGCACTTCCGGTATCGATTAGCGCGGGAAGAGGGGCCCCGCCGACTCGGACCCAGCGGGTGGGTGCGGGGAAACTCTCTTCTGCTTTGTGACTCTCTGCCCAGAGACCTCGAGAAGATGAGGACCGGGTGTGATCTGGCTCGGTGGGCATTGGTTCATCTTATTGTGTTTCCGGACGTGATGCTCTTTGAAAAGTTTTGCGGCTCGGGGGCGGTATATAGCGTGGCGGGCTCTTTTCAGGAAAGCATCTCCTGTCCGGACCTACAGTGTAGTGAGTGTACACTGTAGTGAGAGCGTCGCTAATGCACACTCGAGAGCCTCTGTCATTTCACGCAGGGAGGATGGGGCTTGCATGCCGACGGCTTTTCTTTCTTCCCTTGATAAAACACGCATGATTTTATCCATGGTCACCCTTCCTGTGACTTCTTTTGCGGACAGCAGTTCGGGCTGCAGTCACTGGGTGGCGACCTTGTATAAGCGGTCGAGCTTTGCTCGTGGTGGTGTTTGTGGGTCATATGCGAAACGGTGAAACTCCATAGCCGCTTGGGTACTCGACAATCCGCAGCACGCTAGAATTTCGACCTTGAGTATGTCATACTCTCGTGAGGTGTGAGCTTTAGCAGAAGGTGTTGGTCCTCTTTTCTTGGGTCTGGGAGGGGAATATCACGTCCTCCGCGCCGTTGTAGCCTCGTAAGCTCTGCGGTAGTGGTTTGAAGACCCTGTGTGAGCTGCTGCAAGGTGTTTTGCTGCTGCATACTAGTTTCAAGCAGGTGTTCCAAGTAATGTTCAGGAGGGTGTCGCCCCTCTGGGTCTGTGGTTTGTGCCCGCATTCTCCACCAGTGTAAAGAATTTTGTAGTGGACACTAATTCACGGACACGCAGAGGCACAGATGCAGTGAAGTAGGTGCACTTTTATTTACACAAAATAGTGAATCATACTTAGTGGTTCTAGATTATTACTGCCAGGTGAGCGAGGAGGCTTTTCCTTATTGTGTGCACTGGCTGTAAGCCCGTCGCCACAACTGGCAACAGATCGATTAGCGTAGCATAATAGTGCATACGTAGCTAAACATTTTTCTCACCACATTACAGCAAAACTAATAACTGCATGCTTTTCATGTTACCACCACAGATTCTCAACACATTTATGTCTTACTCAAGGGTATTTAAGTATCATTTGGAGGAATATTAACGCACCTGTAGTTAGGAGCAAAGAGGCACAAAACGTTAGCTTGTGTTTAGCTTGGCTTCAGGATTGAATCAGCAGCACCTGGCCTCTGTGGAGTTTTAGTTTCCTCCTTAGCGATAAGCGCCATCTAGTGACCTGTTTGACTGTGTTCACAGTTGAGCACAAAGCACAATTAATTTAACATTTATCATTTAGAAAACATCCACTGAGTTAGATATATAGTTCTTTCAATGTTATTTATGAACTAGATTGGTAAGCAACCCTTTGTGATGGCTCATATAAGCTTCATGTGATGGCTTCATTGAGACAGCCTGCTGTACAAAGCTAAAGCAATATAATTTAATTTACAATTTTCAGCCCATTATTTCCTCAAATTGCGAGGGACTTGGTTTGTGACCGTTCCGCAAGACGAGCAAAATTTTTTACATAAATTTTGACTTGATAAACAAGCAAGTCTTGATATACAAGTACAAAGTATTATCGAGTATCATGCGCTCCTTGTTTTGATGCCGAGCGTCACATGATCACAACTGAGTCAATGGTTTTCTCTCGCGCGCGCTGCGGAATTGTGGGTAAATGTCTCCCATACTCGGTCTCAGTGCGCGTGCGTCACTCATATAGTCAACATCTGTGTCATCAACCCCTCCTCCTCTCCTCTCTCTGGTCTCAATCACCACGATTCTTTTCAAAGGTAAAGTGTAGGATAATTAGTTTGATTTTTCTTTATAGTTTTTCTTACTAACTATTTTTATATGAATATTTCTGGTTGTAGAATGAATCAAAGGAGTTTCCATTATTTCTTATAATGGAAATTTGCTTTAATATACAATTTTTTGATATACATGCACGCTTCCGCAAAAAATTATATTCGGAATCCTAGGTTCCACTATATATATAAAGATTTTAGTATATCTTCTCAAAGGGCAATACTATAGAAATGAAATTTGGATAAATATTTAGAGAAGTCAATGTGCATCTCGTATCTCGTAACAGTACATATTTACTGTCCTCTGAAAATAATTCAGCATACAGCCATTATTTGTCAAAATAGCTTTTAACAAAAGTGAGTACACCCTAAGTCCGGGGTTCTCAATAGGTGGACTCCGGTCCGCATCCGGACCCAAATACGGTTAAATCTGGATCGACGCCAAAACAAATATGCTAATTTAATCATAATCCCAATGAGTTCTCAATGAAGTGCGCAACTGTGTTTCCGCACGATATATCTTTGAGTCTTCTAGTGATGGGTCGTTCATGAACGATTTGTTCTTTTTGAATGAATCTTTAACGTGACTCAGAAGAACAAGTCATCTCCGAGAGTGATTCATTCATTTTCTACTGGGCACGCATGCACAAAGCATCGCAAAACCTCCGTAGGCTATGTATTGAACGGTTCTCAACGAATCGTCAAGTCCCGAGTTGTTCGGTCCTTTTTCACGTGACTCCCATAGACGCTATGCGGTGCAGTAGATTCAAAAGAACGAACGACTCAGACTGGAAGATATAAGAGCTACTCATTCTGTTTATTATAATATGTCCTTAATATCCTAATGGCGTGCTCAAAGCTGGCCATTGATATAAGTT
>JAQMYK010000039.1:26802013-26815642 GCA_030014345.1 Clarias buthupogon | reverse complement strand
CTGTCATTTTTCCGGACCTCGGACTGAATAGAAATTTGGTAAGTGGACCTTTCAAATTTATATTTGAGTACCCCTGCCCTAAGTGATACCAGCTACACATTGTTTAACCATGCAAAGTCACATGTCCTATTTATCATGTTCATGTGTTTGTCAGCTTGATAGGACTACACAAATTTGCTTATCTTATATTACAGCATTTTAAATTTGGTGCTTTGAGTACAATTCATTCATACCGACCTCTGGATGACCAACATGGCACCTCATGGTGAAGAACTCTCAGAGGATTTGAGAAATAGAATTATTACTGTCACACACACAAAGATGGGTTAGGCTACAAGAAGATAACACCCTAAAAGTGAGTTACAGTGCAGTGGCCAGGGTCATTCAGAGGTTTTCCAAGACAGGTTCCACTCAGAACAGGCCTTGTAAGGGTCGATCAAAGAAGTTGAGTCCTTGTGCTGTGCGTGTGGTGCATGAGCTGGCTTTAAAAAAACAGATGCATGAGTGCTGCCAGCATTGCTTCAGAGGTTGCAGAAGCGGCTTGTCAGTGCTCAAACCATATGCAACACACTGTAACAAGTTGGTTTGCATGGCCGTCATCCCAAGAGGAAGCTTCTTCTGAAGCTTGCTCACAAGAAAGACCGCAAACAGTTTTCTGATGACAACCTGTCCAAGAGCATGAATTACTGAAACTATTTCCTGTGGTCTGATGAGACTAAGATAAACTTGATTGGGTCATATGGTGTCCAGTATGTGTGGCGACACCCTCGTGAGGAGTCCCAAGAAAATTGTCTCCTGCCTACAGTTAAGCATGATGGTGGTAGCATTATGGTCTGGGGATGCATAAATGCTGCTGGTACTGGGGGGCTGTGGCTCATTGAGGGAAAATTGGATACCAGTATGTACTGTCACATTCCGAAGCAGAACATGATGCACTCCCTTAAAAAAATTAGGCCTAACAGCAGTTTTCCAACATGATGACGACCCCAAATACACCACCAAGATGACAACTGCGGAAGTTAAAGGTGAAGGTGATGAAGTGGCATAGTATGTCTCCAAACCTGAACCCTATTGATCCCACAAATTTGTAGGGTCCTATCAAGCTGACAAACTGATGAATATAATGAATAGGACATTCAGTGACTTTGCAATGTTAAATATATATGTTAAAGGTAAACCCACCTTTGTTGTCAGCTCTTTTTACAATAATGGCTGTATGTTGAGTTATTTGCAGAGGTTTTTTATATATATAAAATCACACAGCAGGGTCAGCGGTTCCTGAGACAAAGGATGGTGCACAGAGGTCATGAACTTTCAACAGAGTCACTAGCTAGAGACCTTCAAAGTTCATGTGGCCTTTAGGTTAGCTCAAGTGCATAAAGATAGGCTTCCATGGCTGAGCAGCTGCATCCAAGCCTTACATTACGAAGTACAATACAACGCATCGGATCAGACCACTGGACTCTAGAGAAGTGGATACGTGTTCTCTAAAGTGATAAATCACTCTTCTCTGTCTGGCTATCTGATGGACGAGTCTGGGTTTGGCGGTTGCCAGGAGAGCGATACTTGTCTGACTGCCTTGTGCCAAGAACAGTATGAAGTTTGGTGGAGAGGGGATTATGATGTGGGGTTGTTTTTCAGCAGTGGGTTTGGGTTCATTGGTCCAATGAAAGGAACTCTTAATGCTTCAGCATACCAAGACATTTCACACAATTTCATGCTCTCAACTTTGTGGGAACAGTTTGGGGATGAGCCCTTGCACAAAGCAACGTCCAAAAAGACATGGATGAGCAAGTTTGGTGTGGAAGAACTTGACTGGCCTGCACGGAGTCCTGACCTTAACCATATAGAACACCTTTGGGATGAATTCAGTGCTTCTGACCATTTGCGCTTCTGGAAAAATGGTCAAAAAGTGCCTTGAACACACACCTAAACCTTGTGCAAAGCCTATATACTGTACAGTATATATGGAGCCTATATATAAAGAACATGGAAGCAATATAAAGCAATTTCCCTCTGGGATTAATAAAGTTCTTTGAATCTTGAGTCTTGAATCAAAAGTAAGATTTGAAAAATTGCATCTGAACAAAGCACAAGTCTTCTGAACAGATGAGACCACAGTGCCCAGTGTCTTTCAGCACAAACACCTCATACCTACTGTCAAGCAGGGCGGTAAAGGGTTGATGATATTTTTTATGAGGTTTTTGCAGCCACAGGCCCTTTGCAGTCATTGAGTTGACCATGAACTCCTCTATATACCAGAGTATTCTAGAGGCAAATGGTCCAAAAATTACCAATATAAGAGAGTAATAAATTCATACAGGATTGAGGATCTACACGCTATTGAGTCATGTGGGTACTTTTTTTTTGGTTTTCTTTTTGGTTTTCTTTTTGTTAAATAAATAATGGCATGGTGAAAAAAGTTTTTATGCTGTGGCTCATCTGAGGTTGTATTTGCCTAATAAGAAGATATTAAAATCCTGACACCTAGAGGTGTTGATTACTTTTTGGCTTTTCCTTCATTCTCTGGTCCAACTTATCTCAACTGGATTTATATTGGGCGATTGTGGACAAATAACTCTTACGTAACCTAGAGGTGTGTTTGGGGTCGTTGTACTGTTACGTGTGGAACCCAAACACCATCACACCTCCTTCTCCATGCTTCAAAATAGGAACCACAGATTCAGGAGACATCTGTTCACCCTCTCAACAGCAAACAAAGACATTTGGACTTATCAGACCAAAGGACAGTAGATTTCTGATCTAATGTTCAGTCCTTGTGTTTCTTGGCCAAAGATAGTCTCTTCTGCTTGTTGTTCTTTCAAAGTAATGGTTTCTTTGCCCCAGTTCAACCATGAAGGTCTCCTCTGAACAGTGGATGTTGAAATATATCTGCTGCTTGCATTTATGTGGGCTCTTATCTAAGGTTCTGTAAATTATAAAAATAAACAAAAGCCACTAAAGGAGAAGGTATGTCCAAAATTTAGACTAGTAGTGTGTGTGTTACATTTTTTTTCATCATTTAATTTAAAAAGTGAAACTATCATATGTTATAGATTCACTGTATGTTGTGAAATACTTTTTTTTGCTTAAATTTTGATGATTACAGCGTATGCTCAATGAAAATTAAAAATCCTGTATCTCAAAGTTACTTTTAGAATATTTTATTTTGAGTTTGAGTAAATTAATATTCATATAGTATAAATACTCTATGTATCTCAGTCTATTTCTATGACATCGACAACCTCTAAACGTAGGATAACCCACATAAGGCCCAGAATAAAGTTGACTGGGACTGAAAAGTGTGCTAGATAAAGGTGCATAAGTAATGAGATGGTAGCAGGCTTGAGAAAATGATCAATAAAAGCAGATTCAGAAACATGGGTGAGCTTTGAGTGAAATGGAATAGAAGGCTGGAGTCAGTGCATCAAGAGCCACCACACACAGATGTCTTTAGGAAATGCAGCTGTTGCATTCATAGTATCAAGCCTTGGCTAAGGAGAAAATAACTGGACCTTTGCTAATTGGTATAAAGTCCTCTTTTCAGATGAAAGTAAACTTTGCATTTCATTCAAAAATCAAGGTGCCAGAGTCTGGAGGAAGAGTGGAGAGGAACAGAATTCAGGTTGCTTGAAGTCCGGTGTGAAGTTTCCATAGTCTGTGATGATTTGTGGCGCAATGTCATTTGCTGGTGCTGTTCCATTGTGTTTTATCAAGTCTAAAGTCAACCATTGGAATGTCAAAGTCCGGACTTAAATCTGATTGAGATGGTGCATGACCTTAAACAGGCCTTTTATGCTTAAAAACCCTTCAGTGTGGCTGAATTAAAACAATTCTCCAAAGAAGAGTGGGCCAAAATTCCTCCACAGTGATGTGAACGTCACACACACACACACTAGAAGCAATTTGGAAAATCCACTAAGCACTGGGACAACATGCAAACTCCATGCACACAGATGCCGGAATCTATCCCGGACGCTGGAGGTGCAAGGTGACAGTGCAAAAATGCATTTGGTATTTACTCAAGCTATCTTTGTGTAATATTTACATTTGTTTAATAAGTGTAAAAAATATGCCAAAAAAATAGTAGAAGTTTATAGAAAATACTTTTTCACAGCACTATACAAGTCAAAACTTACTTTTCTTGACCACATATTATAATCCACATTATACTGTCTTTCTATTCTTGCATTTTATCTACTCCCTGAAGCACAGTATGATTATTTATCTTACTCTCACACACTCTCAGACCCATGTGAATGAATGACTAGGCAGCTCAGCAGCACTGTGAAGTGAGCCGCAGGGAAAGACAGAGAGGAACGGCACAGAGAGATAATGTCCTGTTATCTGTTTATCCCTGGCATCTTCTTGAAACAGGAGACAGGATTTCTTCTTATCTCTTCAATTGCTTTTTTTCCCCAACACATTATGTTCTCTCTAACACTGTCAAGCATCTGAGATCAGTTTAAGCCTTTGACAATGCAGCACTTAATCCATGAGGTTAAGTTATATAATGAATTATGATTCTTGAGAGCATCTGCTGCTTTCTTTAATTCTTTAGTAAATAGAATGTGTAATCAATGCCAAATTGCTGTGGATTTATATTTTTCTCAATTTTAAACATTTTGACACTGTTATTGGAACATAATTGGAATGCTTCGTGTTATGTTTCTTACATTTTTTTTGTTTTTGTTTTTGCAAATGTTATGTTTCATTACCTACATCTGGAATTAAAAATCAAGCAAAGTTCCACCAGGATTCCTTGGAGAGTTGATGGTTCCTCAATTCACACCAGCACATGAAGTTGAAGAACCTGTGAGGTTTCTACATGTAAACCTTCAAAAGGCAGAATTATGAATGAAATGAATCTTAGGATCAAACTACAGGAATTTAATAGATATCATGGAATTACAGACAAGGCAGCACAGTGGCTTAGTGGTTAGTCGGCTTGCACCTCCATGGTTGTGGGTTTGAACCCAAATTATAGACAGTATTTGGAGTTTCAATTTTGTTTCTGGTTACAGGATTTGGACGCCACACTGTTTTTCACCAGCAGGGGGCGATATTATATAAGGTTTTTCAGTGAGCTAGGCGTGGACAGGCAGTTCTGGGTAAGCAGGTTAGATCATATTTAGACAACAAGTTAATTAAATTAATATTAAAAAGTACATAACAAAACAAAAGTTAAATAAAACAGATTATATCTAAACATGGTAATAAGAAATAAGTTGCCTAAGAATACAATAAAACAATAGATCTGTGTCCAAGCTGCTAATAATATTTAAATACCATATATAATAACAGTTGAGGTTATGATCATCTGATTTACTGAAATACAGATTTAATCCTTATCTTGTCATATTAAATTTTATCATTAAACACAATAAGCTGATTTTCATGCAGGGAAAATGAAAGAGGTCAGATTATACCTTTGCAATTATTGAATTTGTTTATCATTAATTGGATACTACTGTTATATTTAAAATAAAATAAAATAAAAATGTACGCAATATAACCTTTTTCCAATCTTAATACCTCTTAAAGCAATTGCTTAATACTATTCACATATGGCTAGAATGAAGCATTGTGTTGTTATTTCATATAACGCTTTAGAGGTGGCTTCCATGAATACATTCATAAATCTAATAAAAGCAATTCATTACTATATTTATTTTCTCCTCACCATTACTTGAAATCCTGTATTGCAAATCAGAGATCTGTACTTTGGGCATATAGGGACATCTAGTGGCTATGAATATACGAAATCAACCAGTGTTTATTGTGCACAGTCATTTTAGACACACATGGACAGATTTCCCAATTATTTCCCACTTGTCTGTTATAACACACAACAGATTATTAATATTTCCTGATAGGATGAGGAACAAAGTGTGGTTTGACATGCTATGCATTTTGTGATGCTTTTCTCACCACCATTATGTTGAAGTGTGGCTATTTGAGTTAATGTAATTTTATTGTCAGCTTGAACTAATCTGGCAATTCGCCTCTAACCTAACAAGGTCATATTTTCCTCATTCTACTGATTGATGTGGACATTAAACGAAGCTCTTGACCTGCATCTAATCTGCCAAATAATGGGTAGGTCCCCCTTGCACCAACAGTTCTGACCCATTAGGAAAGGGATTCCAAAAGACCCATGAAGTTGTGCTGTGGTATCCGATACCAAGACATTAACAGCAGATTCTTAAAGTTCTGTAAGTTGCAAGGTGGGGCCTCCATGAATTGGATTTGTTTGTCCAGCACAACCCTCAAATACACTAGATCAGATACAAATCTGAGAAATTCTGAGGCCAAGCAAACAACTTTATCATTTTTTCATGTTTCTTAAACCATTCCTGAACAATATTTGCAGTTTGTTAAGGAGCATTATCTTGTTTAAAAAGAAAAGGCCATTGACAACTGCTAGAAAATACAGTACATTTGAAAAAGTAAAAAGATCAAAGAAAATGTGACTTATTCGACCAGACCACCTTCTCTCAATGCTCAATGCCCTGTAGGTGTTTACATGATGGACAGCATGGGCACTCTGACCGATCTGCAGCTATGCAACCCCGTACACAGCATACAGTGTGTCCTGATACCCTTCTATCATAACCACACTAACCTTTCCAGCAATTTTATGGTATAGCAGATCTTCTGTGGGGTTGGACCAGACAGGCAAGCCATTGCTCCCCACGCGCATCAATGAGTAGTGGGCAGCCATGACTTGGTCGCCGATTAATTAGTTCTCCTTTCTTGGACCGCTTTTGTAGGTATCAACCACTGCACACCAGGAACACCTCACAAGACCTACCTATTTGGCGACCTGGTCATCTAGCCATCACAATTTGATCCTTGTCAAAGCTGTTCCTTATGCTTGCCCATTTTTCCTTCTTCCAACATGGCAACTTTGAGAATTATCTAATATATATAATTGCCTAATATATGCCATCCATTAATTTTATTCATTTCACTCGTCAGTAGTTTTGATGTTAAGACTTTTTAAGACACTTTTTACATACTTTCAAAAACTCCTCTAATAAACTATTATATACACACACATGCATGCATGCACCCAATACTTTTTTAAGGGTCCCAAGAAAGCATTAAACCAACACCTCCAGCTTCATCTCAAACACACAGCAGAATTCACATTTCTCTTCTTTTTTTTTTTACTGCTTTAAGCTTTTTTAAGCTTTCCAAATCAGTAAAGATCCACTGGATTCAGGCTACATTGATTCTAACCAAACATGGTAAACAGAAAGATTGAAACAAAGCAAATAGAGATTTAATTGTGTAAACTGTACTTCATTCGGACAATGTGTACTCAGGCTTTCCGCCGAATGTATTGGGGCTGAGGGGTTGTTTGAAGGGGGACAAGATGTGAAGGTTAAGTAAGCAATCCACTTTATTCACGTTTTTATTTTATCTGTGCCTGTATAAGTTTTTTTTTATCATTTTATTTCATTTTATTGTAGTTTTACAATATAATTTAGCAGTAAGTATATTTAGATTTAAATTATGTTCCTATTTTTTACAGTATGTACAGTCTGTCACCTATATATACTGTACATTTTCCTTTAATCAATGTTACAATATATATGAGAGCAACAACCTACTTTTTAAAAGGGAAAAATAGTGCAAACAACAGCTTTATGTACCCGACATTTATCTTGAAGATGATCTGAAGCCTTGAGGGAAGTTCTCTTCAATAGATTGCTTTAGATTTATATGTAGTGCACTGTATCATTTTGCTAACACCTAAGGCACAAGTATATCTTGACACACTTTAATTTTGCCTCCATCACACCTTGGGAATATGATTGAATAAGGCACTAAGGCTGCTGATGTCCTTATGATCAGGGCAACTGTTACAATGCTCATGATCATGAACAAAGGCAGTTTTTTTTGTTTGTTTAATTTACTGTGAATTTCTCAGAAAATAGCACCCCCATATTTTAGTTGTTGATATTTAGTGGTTTTTACTTATTTGTTAAGTTACTCATCAATGTCTAAAATTACCCATTGATATACTGTACACACACTGACCAACTATAAACCTGTTCCTTTATTTAATATTTAACCATCTTTATAATGCATAGCGGCAGCTTATGATGGCTTGTGGTAGGCACAGTCGCCTTGCACCTCCAGGTCCTGGGTTTGATTCCCACATGGGGTACGTGTGCATGGAGTTTTCATGTTCTCCCCGTCCTTTGTAGGTTTCCTCTGGGTTCTCCGGTTTCCTCACACAATCCAAAAATATGCAGATTAGGTTAAATGGCGTTTCCAAATTGCCCAAAGTGTGTGAAAGTGCATGTGAGAGTTAGTTCCTAGTTGGACTACAGAGGTTCCTAGATAATGCAAGGAATGCTGCACATACAAATCAAGACCTTTTATCAAAATCAAATGACAGAATTCTATTTAAAAAATCTCAAAGAATGACCATCGCATTGTTGTTGGTATCAGAGCAGCTGGTTTGAGTATCTAGAACAAAACACTTTGCAGATCTTCTGAGTCTACAGAATGGTGTGGAAAAAGAAAAAACATCCAGCGAATGGGATTTTTGCTGTCAAAAACAGCAGATCAATAGACTGGTTTAAGTTGACAAGAAGGCTATGGTAAAAGTAACCATAATTCACATCCATGGGAAGCAGAAAAGCATCTCCGAACACTATTCTTTTTACTACTCTGCATAAACAGACTATTTAGAAAACTCATCCAACTGGCTTTAGATATCTGTAGGGCGTCCTAGACTGAAGTGTCTGTTACAGTTATAACCTGGAGGTTGGGACATTGTAAATCTCTGCATATGTATGAAATTCCCAAAAGGGTAGTAACAAGAAACTTTATTCAAGTACTGCACTTAGTCACCTTTTAGACTTTTAATAAAGGTTACATTGTCTCAGCGTTAAATACTTATTTAGAGATAACTTGTATAATCTGGTACATTACATTATTCTTATCCTTGTAGTTTTCCTTTGCAAATGTTTGCTTGCTCAATGTTAGCGATATTGTTTTAACAATCACATATTTTATGCTCTCTAGCAAACGGAAGCCTTTTTTTCTGATTAGCTCAATTGTTTTCTTATGGCCACACAGCTATTTAGTCCCAGTTCTTTTCATATTGTGCATGGCATGGGAGTGTTATTACTTTCACTATTAAACATAGGTGTGATTGCTACTGTTGATTTTTTTTTTTTTACAATGCAACTTAATCAAACTTTTTTGGTTATTGATGACTTTTCTGATTACATTATTTTTGTGAAGTTGATGGTTCAGCACTATCCTTCCAGGTTTTAATCATGCACTGAACAGTTTGTACCTCAATTTATTTAATGCTGGTCAATTGACCCTTCTAAAACACAGTAGCATCTTCTTCATGACCAAAGGAAATGTCTTTAAACTTTGTTTAAGATATGAGAAGATAATTGCTTCAATTAGTATTTTGTTTTCAGCTAAAACATAATATCCAATGCCGTATTTATCCAATCAAAGGCGCTTAAGTATTTGCTTATTTAAATCCAAACGGTTACTTTCTTGGACCAGGCTGTGTACTTTCCTTGGCCTGGGTCTGGACAGCAGTCCAATATTTAACATCTGCTGTTATACATAATGTAGGACAAGATTAAGACAACTTCACGCTTAATAATAATACTAGTTATTATTAAAATTATACATTTATGACAGTAACAGATGCCGAAAATACAGTACCATTTGAATCACTGCACTATTATGGACAGGGTCTTTATTTCTTCACACTTAAGGGTATACACAACATTTCATTATCATTAGTAAAACCTGGGTCTAATTCAGGAAAAAGAACTAAGTGACTAGAAAATAAGGACAGAGCTTCAGTCACAAAGATGGCTCAAGAGCCTATGTTGCAATATGATCAATGACTCAAGTAAGATCTACATTATTGTTTACATATTTACACAGAGATGGATTATAAACATTTATTAAAAGGATAATGCACATTTTTGCTGTCATGACTTGCCTCAACGTGTCCCTAAACAATAGAGATAACAAATAAAAATAACCATGTCTGATGCACATTTTCAAGTCAAGAGCGAAGATCAGAAAAACATCAGGTGCCTGATTGCACATGGAAATCAGGTCATAGGAGAATGGCCATATTAAGGGTTCTGTAACTCTAAGCACCAGTTGTTTAAGTGATTTGATCACACATGGCAATATCATGTGAAAACATTAGGACTGCTGAATCTTGACGATTAGGCCAACTGTTTTAATTCTTATGACCATAAGAAAAATTATTGTGCAAACTTTTACTTATTTACTTTGAATTCTAATTAAAAGTCACCAGCTGAGATTGTGCTCACAGATGTGGTCAACCTTTTGACGGAACAGTAAATGGTAATTTCTTCATCCTTACCAGAAATAAAAGAAAGATGACTTGAGGATGATTTGATTCCCTTAATTTAAAGAAACTGATCACGATCTATAAATGACCTACTGACCACATTTACAGGAACATCTGTACAATTTATTTGTTCATTATTCAATCATCAGCTGCACATTGTATAAAATGCTTTATTACTTTATTACATGTCGGGAAAGAAAATGACTAATGATATCTCAATGTTATTTATAATGTGTTACTTATAACAACGACAATAAAGATAGAATTGAATTGAATTGAATTGAATTGAATTGAATTGAATTGAATTGAATTGAATTGAATTGAATTGAATTCTGCATTTACAGGTCAAGAGATACTTGGGGAAAACATATATAGAAAATGACATGGCATGGTTGCTAGTGCCAGACCAGCTGGTACAGCTGGACCAATATAGTTGGAGGGGCAAGGGTAGCTCCATGGTTAAGTTATTGGACAACTGACTGCAAGCTCTCAGGTTTAAACCATAGTACCACTAAGTGCTCACTGTTGGGCTCTTGAGCAAGGCTCTTAACCTTCAACTATGCCCAACAAATGCAGAAAAACACTTTGAAAATTGATGAGAGAAATCAGAGGAAAACAGCAAAATTGACAGGAAAACTATGCTAGCAAATAAATAAATAAAAAATAATACTCTTTACATCCATGTTGAGCAGAAAAGCATCTCACAATGCACACAGCACCGCATTGAAACTTGAGGTGGAGGGGCTACAACAGCAGCAGATGGAAACATGTAGTTGCACTCCTCTCAGCCAAGAACAGTGAAGTGATCGGTGAATCAAAAACAGACCAGGTGATGTTTTTCGTCTGTTTACTATGCTTAACCTTTACTTCGCTCACTATATATACATTGAGATTAATCACACAAAGGAAATTTTATATTTACGTATATTAAATATATGCATTAAATTATGAGCCAAAGAGTAAGTCCAATTAAATAAAAATCTGAAGAAACAGGTTGAATCAAATACTAGTAAAAAAATAATAATATGAAAAATGATAATCACACTGATCTCACATCTTGTGAATCCCAGGAAACCCTTCTCGTTGTCCTAAGCTGTGCCAATCAAAACTTGTCCAGTTACTGTATTAAAATATGGCCTGTAGGCTGCTGTATGGAATTACATAAAGCTCCGACTCTGACGATCTCAGATGACGTGTTCACGAAACTCTGCGGTGGCAAAGTGTTTTTAAGAAAAGGCTTGAAGGTGAGGATCTTCTTTCAGGAGCCATCAGCGCTCCATTTTACTGTATGATTAATTATAGCTCGTTAGTAAACTGCCTGCTTGTGTTACACCGCTGTGAAAGATCAAGTCCTACAGTTTAGCTTAAAAGCCGGGGGACTGACTTCGGATTTTTCGGCTTGATACTACGTTCGATTTTTACTCTCAAAGACCTCACATGACACCTAAAGGAGGAGTGGGCAATTAACAGTCATTACCTCATCAAAAAACTGGACAGCATGATAAAGAAAAAAAAACTGAACTCATGCTATAAAGGAGGTTCAAGTGCCGCCGGTGCAAGGAACCCACAAAGCAGTGTCGGCGTCACACGCAAAAGATATAGCCTTTTACTACTACTACTACTAATAATAATAATTATTATTATTATCATCATCATCATCATCGAAAAAAATATTCTAATATTGTACATAAATATATTGTGGAAATCCTATTTACAATGATCAATTACCTATACTGGAGAATTAGCGTGTCTAAAATTGACCTTAATAATTATAATGATTGTTTTTTTAAAAACACATTTTAATAAATTTGCCTCATTTTGAGATACGTATTTAAATGAAAATAGAAAACTTTATAGAAACGCATTCCAGTAGGCCTATATAAATTAGTGTTTGTTATTACTGTTGCTAACTTCTTATTTACAAAACAAATGAAATAAAAATAAAACAGGGTGATTTTCAAAGCAATATGTAAATGAAATCACATCGTGCTATAGACAGGAAAATGTAGACAATAACCTTAAAATTGTTCCAGTGAGATTATAAAAGTTATGTGAAAATCATTCGCATGCTCTTTAAAGTTATTTAACCGATTACAGATATACAAGGGGAAATGGATACAAATGACCTAGTTATATGTGGGAAAAGGTCTGTTTGGCAGCAGAGAGTGGGGGAAGGGGGGGGGGGGGGTAGAGAGAGAGAGAAATCCTTACAAGGAAAAGAAGACGAACACAGGTGGAACTGACAGACTAAAAACGCTGAAAATTGAAACAATCGGCCTGTCCATTGTATTAGCTACAGAATGCTGTTATAAACTCCTGCTAAATACATTTTGTACTTATCACAAAATAAAGAATGCGATTTGGCGAGGATGAAAAAATGCTATCAATAATTGTAATTGACTAGAGAAATCCCTGTAGCGCCCTTCGGTTTTTCATTGACCCTGATGTTATTTACAGTGTAGCTCTATTTATAACACAGGGCTGATTATTCTTTGGAAAGTTCGGGGCGGGACGGGAGCTGGAGGGGATGAGCACATTCTACAGTAAGGTAGATTTCTTTTACATGTTGTTTACATAATATTGTTTACCAGATAAACTTTTTTTTTTAATTCTCCTCAAATCACAGATATTATCCAAACTATATTTGCTGCAAAAAACGTATATCTAAGCACATCCAGACATAAAGAAACATGTTTAATGATCAAAATGTATTAATTTGCTCTTAGAGTTAAGAAATTTTAATGGTGAGTTGGTAGTCCTTAAGGACCGGTAATGCACCTTAAATCCACAGTCCGCAAAGTGGGCGCGAAGCACAGCAAGGTGATACAGAAAAGTTTCTATTATTTTTTCTTTGTGGAAAAAGTAACCCTTTGCCAATTATATGTATTATTGCCTTCGTATAGCTTTTGGTCTTTTGGACTAGTCACATGAATTGAATCCATAAATCCTTAATCCACACGTCAAGCTCAAACAATTCGGCTCAATATAATGTCAAATAAAAACACATTATGGACCAGTGGACAAGTTCGAGTCATCTTGATGTTTGAGTTTCACAAAAGCATCACAACGTTAGGAGGGTCTTAACTGGGTGAGACACTGGGTGTTTAGTGTGATGCTTGCTCTACCACTTTTTTCATCATTTTACCATGTGTTATTTTATCTGGGAAACTCATGCCAGAATACCATTGCACAGGTAAAAATAATGGGCACAATACAGGTATATTTTACATACGTAAAGAATATATATA
>JAQMYK010000039.1:26781452-26791482 GCA_030014345.1 Clarias buthupogon | reverse complement strand
ATTTCTGTTGTTTAACAGACATTTTCTGGCGCCCCTGCTGCCAGAAAATTACCGTTTTTTAACATTTTTTTTTTTTTTACAGTGTAGAACACTGTCCAGCTGCAGAGTTCTAGAACACTGGTTAGCTTTAGTAATTTTTAGAGCACTGACTAGCATGAATACATTTTAGCATTAGTAAATTTAGACATTTTATATATTTATAAAGTGGCTCTTCTGATGCTGTGCAGTATGACACAGTGACCCACAGGTATTTTCAAATTTTGCCATATTGCTGTCACTTTTTCTTCATCATAAATATTCGTTTCATTCATAATAACTGATTACACACTTTGTATTTGGTGTCTGAAACCAGTTAGGCATTAGAAGGTTTCATCATGTTTATTGGGAAAATCTATGTGGGACCTCTCATATAAATTACAGGAGTGATAAATCACAGTTAAAACAAATCCTCATTGACAGTCGTAGAAAGTGAAAGTAAAGTGCCTTCTTGATGGGTTAAGCTTGAAATCTGACTTGTGGGTGTCTCTGTTTTGAAGATGAGGGTGGAGATTGAAATGCTCTCGAAAGTCTCATTAATGCGGAAGCCAGATAAGGAAAAAGTTGCCTATATGGCTTGGAGCAATATTTAGCAGACTGATAAGAGGCATGTATGCAGCTAAGAGCAGTATTTGGCAGCGGGCAGACAGAGTGGAGACTGCAGCCACTTGAAGAGATCAGATAAGCTTTGTGTGTGTGTGTGTGTGTGTGTGTGTGTGTGTGTGTGTGAGTAGGGAGGAATGTGTGTGCGGAACATGTAAGACTGCGTTGAGCTTGGGATAGTGTGTTTGCATGTGTGCATGTTGGGGGGGTTAAATCTTAGTAGGCACCTACAAGGATAGGAATGGGACAGTTTTGATTTGGCTTGGTTCCCACTAAAATAAATAAATAAATAAAGCTTTTATTTTTTATTTTTTTAAATGGTTTATAGTTAGGGTAAGATTTGGGTGTACATTAGTGACATTTCTATTTATGTAAAAAAAAAAAAAAAAAGGTCCTTGGAAGGATAGTATGACAAGGGTGTGTGTGTGTGTGTGTGTGTGTGTGTGTGTGTGTGTATGTGTGTGTGTGTGAGAGCGCACGTGCACGTGTGTGTATGTGAATGAGTGATGGATTGTGTGTCTAAGTGTGTGTGTGTGTTTGTGTGTCGGAAGCAACATTCAGCACAAGCCACGGGGCAGGTCTACAGGAAGAGATGTGATCTGAGACAAACTCAGTCTGTCAGTGACAGACAGGCTAAGACAATAGAGGCCTGCTTCATCGCTGCACTCTCTCGGATCTTAGAGAGAGACACGCAAGCCTAGACACACACCACTTAATCCCACTTGATAATATTTTTTATATGCAAGTAGATATGAATACTAGCCTATAAAACTGTTTCCATAAGGAGGGGAAATTAATAATTATTCATTAATTAATAAAAACCATCATATGTGTTACCACAAGTCCATCATGAGTGGGAGAGATGACTTAGAGTGTTTTACAAAGAAACAACCATCATGTAAAGTTGTTCAATAAAGCAATTAATTTAAATTCCGCTAAAAATAGTGTGAAGTCCTCACACATGAAGACTTTATGGTTACACTTTATAATCGTTATATAATCAACTTCGGTCATTTTTAGTGTTCTCTTTTTTAGACCATATCATGATTTATTTCAAGTCTGTTTCTTACATAGTATTTGCACAGTAGTGATTTATGCAACTATGCAACATATTTCAAATTAATTCTTGTGCAACATTAGAAACATTTAAACAATGCAACACCAACCTAGAGACTAGAGACTAGCTCTGCCTGTAAATCCCATAATTGTGAGCAGTATATGTACAGCATGTATTTTCTTTCAACGATGTTGAAATGGTCATTACATGAAAACTCCATGCCCTGGTCTGAAGCTACTGATGAAGCTTCCTGGGGCCCATGAGTTTTCCCAACCAGACTGGCAGCTTCTAAGAGTTGTATCCATAAGAAGATAAACTCCGGCCCTGGAAAAACACTGGACACGTTTAATGACTCATATAGAAGACTGTCTTCCTCACATCCAAAACAAAATAAAATGTTACAAACCACTGCATGAATAAAGACTGGATGTCCCGAAAGAGACACTTGGACCCTGTCAAAGCTGACATGACACATCTGTCTGCACTTACGACGCATCACTCAGCTGTCCTCTGTCTATAAACACACTCTTGTCCTCTGGCCAGACATGCTTAAACTTAGCAGAATACTGGCAAGACGACATTGTTAACGACCTCGATGCCGAAAAGCCACTTCCTTTCGCCTGACCCTTTTTGCTTCATCAGGAATGGACTGTAATTCGTAATCTTCTGCTTCTAAAATTTGGCACTGAACAAACACACATCTGTGTACGTTAAAGATGTGGTAAATAAAGTGCAACTTTGCATTGGTAAATATTGAAACATTTACATTGCATAATAGTTTATGTTGTGTTATAATAACATTTTTCAAAAGCAGAGTTCAAGTCCTATCTTTGAGCAATAACTTACTGAAAAGAACTTGAAATTATAAACTCACTTCTGTCTGACCACAAATATGCACAACGAAAAGCATGCATTGTCCAGCTGACCAGGTCATAAGGGCGAAAAAGTACAATTCTCACATGAACTCATTTCAGCTTCTGATGTTTGCTGTAAGAGAATTGCTATTGCTAATGATAACTCTGAATTAGCAAGTTATACATTACAGCATGACATTTGGCTATTCCAAGCTATATTTCTTTCCTCTGATCATAACACTGTCTCCAGAGTCTTGTGCAGTAGGTCAATCTGAACTCATCAGACCACATGACCTTTTTCTATTGCTTCAAAGGCCAATCTTTCTGCTCTCTAGCAAACTGAAGCCTCTTTTCCTGATGAGTCTCACTTTCTTATGGACACACGGCTGTTTAGTCCCAATCCTGTGAGTTCTCATCACATGAAAATGCTTTTATTTTCACTATTAAACATACCTCTGGTTTTTACTGTTGATTTTTTACCATGCAACTTCATCAAGCGTTTAAGTGATCTCCATTCCTGATTTTTAACCCACCACATTCCTTCCACAAAGTTGACGGTTCAACATTATCCTTCCAGGTTTTGAAAATGTATAAAAAGGTTCTCAATTCCGTACCAGTAACTTCCTAGTACTAGTAACCGCCTTCCTTTGCTTGATGCAGCCCAATAATTTAACCCTTCTGAAATGGCAACAGGCAGTGAACAGTATATTCTCCTGTAGTAAAAAAAAAAAAAAAAAGTGTAGGTACATTTCATATGAATTCATATGCCTACAATTAATGTGAGAAAATATAAGTATAATTTGGGAAAAGGTTACATGTGAAAACAAATGAATTGTGTGGAAAATAGTCATGTGAAAAAAAAACAACCAAAATGTTTATTTTTAGTTGTTACCATAAATAAATTGTAAAAAAATAAAAATAAAAAATCACATAAAATCGTGAATATATATATCGAAAAATACCTTCAAAATAAAATAATCAGGTGAAAATTAAGCATATTGTGGAAGAAATGAAACGTGAAAATAAATGATTAGTGTAAAAATAAACACGTGAATAATTAGAATGGAACGTATTTGGGGGATCATGAACTGGTGACAGGAACATGGGCACCCAAGGCTCACTGATGCCCAGCATGGAGAAAAGGCTAGCCCACTCGGTCCGATCTGATAGGAAAGACAATGTAGCACAAATTGCTGAAAAAGGTCAATGCTGGCCAATAATAGAAAGGCACCAGAAAACTCAGTGCACCACACCCAGTGGGGCCCAGCAGGCAAAGAGCCTAATCGAGTAATCATGGAACAAAAAGTCTGATCTATGGAGACCCCATATCACAAACCACAGCACCCAGAAGATTCACTGATTCACCTGATTGAGCGTTTTACAGAAGAAAGCTAAAACATGCAGTTATGTATAATAGTCAGCAGGTGGCAATACTGCACATGCAACGCAACAACATGCACAAATGTAGTTAAGTAGAAAATACAGATACTGTATTTGTTGTAGGCTATAGTGGAGTCAATGTACAAAGTATCTATTAATAAAACTACTCATACATGAGAACTGTAATTAAGTGCAGTAATGAAGTAGGTACCTTCCATCTCTTCCATCTACACATTTGAGCTTGCTTAAAAACATTTGCAGTTAAAGCTACAGCTGTTTATGACTAGAATTCCACTGCATGTTTCGGTAAGCCTATCAGTGATCATTCATGGCCTTAGCTAATGATGTCAGCGGTCTTGAAGTTACAGCAAGCCACGATTTTGAAACCATAGTGCAGTTTGTTCTGAACGCTGGTCCTGAAGGACCTCCCTGCCCTGCAGATTTGAGTGTTTTACCTGCTCCAACACAAACACTTCTATTCAGGAAGGGCTGTTAATTAGCTGATAAGTTAAATCAGATCTGCTGAGAGCAGTGAAAACACTCAAATCTGCAGGGCAGGGCAGGGCAGGGCAAGGGGTTGGAAATGACTGATGTAGTGATTTGTAGTGAAAGCGGGTACTGCACTTGCACAGATGTATTATAAATATCAATCATCCTTTAGATCCAATGACACAAACTGATACTTAATTATGAGACATTCAATGTAATTACCACTCACTCACTCATCTTCTATATCGCTTAATCCTGTATACAGGGTATTTGGGAACGCCTAATCAGCATGTCTTTGAACTCCATGCACAAAGAGGTGGGAATCGAACCCAGACCCTGGAGGTGCAAAGGCGACAGTGCTTAACACCACGCCACCGTGACGCCTCTATGTAATTACAAACTGCACCATAATAAAATTGATTTTCTGCCCAGCTTCAGTATATATATATATATATTAATATAATATTGTTTAAAACAAAGTACTGTATGTTACATCCTAAACATTTTCTATCACATTACGCCAGTGATATGCTGTGTCATACAGTGTATCTTCAGCATATAAATTAATATCTTGTGAATACAGAAAGCTCACATGATCTACGCCCTGAGACACTTTGTAAGTTGATATGACTTTAAGTGGGATTTGAAATTAAACACTCTCATTATTGTGCTCGGAATGCCTTAAAAAAATTATATGAACGCATTAACATGTCATAATACTCCTTCAGCAAAATGGATTTCATAATGAAAGCAAGTGAAAGAAAGTGTGTGTGTGTGTGTGTGTGTGTGTGTGTGTGTGTGTGTGTGTGTGCGTGCGTGCGCGCGCGTGTGTGTGTGTGTGTGTGTGTGTGTGTGTGTGTGTGTGTAGGAGAGGGAGCAAGAGAGAGAGAGAGATGGAGACAGAGTGCACCTGTGTAAGAAGTGCTGATATCCAAGGGCTGTTTATTCAGGGAATGAAGACATTCTGTCACTCAGGCTTTCATGCTGTGATCTGACTGCGTACGTCATCTGTCTGAGAGCCCAACATTTCTGCCTCAACCAGTCAAATGTCACTTTTAAAACGAGCTCTTTGGAGTCTTACCTTATGAGTGCTGCTTGTCTCAAAAAAAAAAAAAGCTACTAGGATGGATGTCCTTGAGGCTTCCTGAAACAAACAATGGAATTTGCAGAAAACTAGACACACACTGAGATCAGGTTAAAGTCTATACAACATGCAATGTCCTTGTAGTGTGTGCGACGAAATGTTGCCACACAGTTCCCTCTGCTGCTTACACAGTGGATGTACACCGATCTACATCCAACAATGATTTTAAAAAAAAGACTGCATTACATGATTATTCCCAGACAATGCTGTGTGTCTACATCTCCACACACGGACTTGCGAGTGCAAGCAGTGAGACGATCCTCTGTCATTTATGTATGTGAGAGCCAGCCAAAACAAACCAAGTTGGTGTCATGACCGAACACAATTACTGAATACTGCCTTTCGGAGAAGTGTTGACAGACATCGGTTAAGCCCTGTTTAGTGCTATTAAAGATCTTTTGTCAAATAAGATTTTTCCCGATTTACTACCATGGCGACCGTGATCTTCAGAGTAAACAAAGATCATGCTTCATATTCGCATTTTTCCACAGGAACGGTCCCTCTTTTAATAACAGTGACATAATCCATTTACACAATGAGGAGTGTGAACTTAGATCTGTGTTTATATTAATGGATCAAGTATGAATGTAGCTACACAGTGGAGAGAACGTCATCATTAAAGCTTTCTCTGGGTGCCAAAAATAATTAATGCACATTAAGCATCCTGTTGAACAGACACTATTTAAAACCATCACATGGTTTCCTGGCTTTGTAAAGAGCGGCGTGTAATAGTGAAGAATTTAGGAGTAGTTTTAAACAGGGCTGATAGGATTCAAGTCTAGAGTTCGAGAGGCTAAAACAGTCCAGAGGTGATCTCCTTCCAGAAATTTAAGTTAAATAAAATGTCTTCTTTTTATAAACTTTATCGATAATTATATTTTTTCTTGGTGGGATGGTGGCTTAGTGGTTAGCACTGTTGCCTTGTAGTTTGATTAGTAGTCCGAGATTGATTTCCACCTCTATGTGCATAGAGTTTGCATGTCCTCCCAGTGCTTGGTGGGTTTCCTCCAGGTATTCCTGGTTTCCTTCCATAGTCCAATTGGCGTTCCCAAATTGCCTATAGTGTGTAAGTGTGCGTATGTGAGTGACCTGCGATGGATTGGCACCCTGTCCAGGGTGTACTCTGCCTTATGCAGTCTCCTGGGATAGGGTCCAGGCCCCCACGATCCTGCATACAGGATATACAGGATAAAGTGGTCTTCTGTTCTCAGCGTGCTTGGTGGGTTTCCTCTAGGTGCTGCAGTTTCCTGTCAGACATGCAGAGTAGGCAAACTGGCATTTCCAAATTGTCTGTAGAGTGTGTGAGCCAGCGTGCTTGTGTGTCCTGCGATGGATTGGCACCCCGTCCAGGGTGTACCCCGCATAATGCCCCGAGTCCCCTGGTATTGGCTCTAGTTATTACTCTTGAAACAAAAATGGAGGGCCAGCTCATCACACCAGGGCATCACGCACATACATTAGGGGTTAATCTACATACTTGCATGTTTTTGTCCATCTTGCAGCTCATGGATTCAATCCTGAGTTAGTTTTTTCCAGCACATGCATTTTCTTTGGGTTCTCCGATTTTCTCTGATTAGATCTTCCCAAAGCATGCCAGTGGATGGATTTAATCCCTTAACATGAGAAAAAAAAAAGTGAACATCTGCTATTCCTCACCACTAGAGGGCATCAACTTCCAGCTCTTCCTCACTCAAAAAAAAAAGAACAAAATCAGGACTACATTTTGATTTCAAAGTGTAAATTGCACAAAAGCAAACAATATCGTTATTGGTTTATACAAACATTCATCTATGTACACATGAATTCATTCTAAAGTATAAATCTTCTTCTTTGTCTTTCAACTGCTCCAATTTAGGGGTTGCCAATAAAAGCCGTAAAAGCTCCTTCACTCTCAGTAGGCCCTTTATCTTGGTCAGGGCTGTGGTGGAAGCAAAGTCTTTGCCAGGGAACACATCTCAGATGGGATACCAGTCCATGACAGCTCACCATAAGCTGGCATTCCAACTTAGGTGCAATTTAAAATACAGTAGCTAGTAGCTAGTGCACGGTGTTTTGAAGGAGGAATGAAACTACAAAAAACAAAACAAAGAGGAAGCCCACAAGGACATAGTTAAGCATAAACCAAGCTTGGGATTGAACCTTGTAGGTGGGAGACAGCAACACAACTCACAGTTAAAAAAAAAAAAAAAAGCTATATACCTAATGTATAACTTCAATTATACAGTCTTTCATGTGTATAAAGGTCCTTATAGATAGTTTGACCAGATAAAAATAAGGGAACCATTGGACATTGGTTGCCTGTCAATGTAGTCCATAGTGAGTCGTCCAGCCACCAAGTGAGTAAGATGTACAGCTTCCTGCCGACGGGGTCAGATTCTAACTAGCTCACATCTGGCCTAGGACAAGCAAGCGGTGCCATACCTCCCCTCCCTGTGGTGTTAGTGTAGCGCTCAGGGGTCAGGGGAGAAATGAGGAGTAACTTTACACAAGCAGTGAGAAATGCTGGTCCGATTACAGCTACTTGTTTAGCATGACCACAGGATGACACACTCGTTGACTGAGGCGGGGATGACTGAATTGTGTGCTTGTGCAATTAAGATAGGCATCGGGAGATATACAAAACAGGAAAAAGGTCCCATCAAAGACCTGAGGGATAAAGATGCACTATGCAGGCAGTCTGTTCTGTTTATGTAGGAGAGAGGACAGAAAGATTACTCAAGGTAAAAAAAAAAACTATCGTATAAAGTATCTAAAACACAAAGTTTACAGGGTATCATGACAAATGAAATGAGGTATAAAAAATGCTTAAGTCTTTGCACCACCATGAATCATGAGATCAGTGCCAAAGAATGAGATTATAGGACATAAAACATCCTTGTTTAGGTCACATTTCCTAAGAAGGTGATTGAATATGGCAGGTATTGCTGGAATGCTGGATACCTCAGTGCTCTATGTTTTCATCATTGTTTCCTACATTTACTGTTAAAGTAGCCGTTAAACTCATTTGTGTCTTTTACAACATTTTATTTTACACTAATTATTTTTATTATGATTACTACTACTATTATATTGTGTATAGTTGTTTATAATTACTCTCGACTTATGCTCAAAGGTGTGTTACCCTGTGATATAAATGCTCTGCGAGGAATGCAAAGCACTTAGAGTCATTGTAGTTACACCTCTCTGTTCTGAACATGTATTGTTCTGCTTAAATGAGAAAGCTTTGCCTCACTTTTGCTCACTTCCAGGACACCTTGTATGGACTGAACATGTGGGGTCAAGCCTTCCCTTAATAAACCCAGCAGGAAGTGTTAACTGAGCTGACTAGAGACAGTATTTTAGGGGACGGTGGTGGGGGGTCATGTCAGGGGGACAATGGCCCCGTTTGTCACTCTTGCATCATGTATTATCCCAAACTGACTCTTCGCTCTCATGGGGCCGATGTGCCCTTTACCCTTTCTCTCCCTCTCTGTTTCTCTGTAAATGTCTCTCTCTCTCTTGCCTCTCTGCTTTACATCGCAGGGTTAAACAGAAGCGTGGAGAGGGCATGACAAACAAACAGGCATTCAACGCCGTGTGTGTCAGGAGCAGGAGCCGCACCTCAATGTGCTGAACGCATTAGGACCGTAAGGAGGGGGCCACCCACCTTGACCCTGCCTGACCACGGAGCCGCTCTGCAAGGTTCCCCTGGTGTTCAACCGAAGCCTGATGCCCGGAGACGGCAGGAGAGTCCTCATCTCCAGTTTCGTAATAAATCTCGTCAGCTTCTCACTGGGCGACCCTGAAGAGGAGGAATAACACAAATGAGAAACACCTGAAGACTGCTTCTCAGGAGTGGTTCAAATCAAGAGTCATTATATTATATTTACTCATTAGTTGTAATTAGGCTATCTACTTATTACGTTTGCTTGACGTCACAAACAATTTGTACAAATGGCAATATAGTGACTGTTATTTTAAACAAATGAAAAAAATTATTAACACCCAGCTAACTTGAGCCGATAACATTCAGATTTTATTCTGAAAACTTATTGTGAAATTATTCAGAAATACTAAATTCATACAAATCGCGAATTATGGCAGACTTTCATTGTATGCCATTACATCAGAACAAACTCCTAACACTGAAACACTAATAAACTGGATAATAACAATATAATAATAATAATAATAATAATAATAATAATAGTAATAATAATAATAATTGTAGCAAATAATAATAATAATAATAATAATAATAATAATATTAATTTATCTTCTCTGAACAGTGATATTTTCTAAAGCCGGAAATTAGAGTGATAGATAAAGAGTGATAAATAGATAGATAGATAGATAGATAGATAGATAGATACATTTACATTTAGGCATTTGGCAGACGCTCTTATCCAGAGCGACTTACATGTTTATCTCATTACACATCTGAGCAGTTGAGGGTTAAGGGCCTTGCTCAAGGGCCCAACAGTGGCA